>CM047811.1:29764801-29987146 GCA_026214975.1 Gentiana macrophylla | reverse complement strand
CAATTTTATTTTTGTTGTTTATTTTTGTTGTTGTGTTGTTGATTGGCTTTACCAATATCAGATGTTTTATTTTATAAAATTTTCGCATAAATTCTGAAAATTTTATAAAATTGGATCTTTATGAAATTTGAGGAGTTTTATAAAAGTTTTATAAATTTTTTTTTTAGTTTTAATTTAGATGTTTTATAAGAGTTAATATAAATTTATTAAATTTTTATAAGCTTTTATTAAGTGTTATAAAGATTTTATTAAATTTTTAGAAATTGTTATAAAATTATAAGATTTCCTTCAAATTTTATTTTTAAGATTTTAATTAAGTTTTAATCATGTTTATTTAAGTTTTGATAAGTTTCGAAAAAGTAAAAAAATGTGTTCCCTCGACCATCCGGTCTTTAACCAGACCGATCCGGGGTCAAAGTGCATAAAAACGGGACTCCATTTTCTTCTTCTTCTTCTTCCCTAATTTTCACACAACAAATTACTCCCACACCAAAACCCCACCACTCTAATTTTTTTCAATTTCTTCCACAAAAATTCACCTCTCACACTAATACACCACTTGATTTCTTCCACCTTTCATCTCCTCTCTTCCACAAAAGTTGAAAAATCAAAAAGGATCAAAACAAGCTCCATTTCTTCCGGCGACTTTACCACTTTTCCGGCCTACTTTTCAACGTTTTCATCATTATAAGGTATTATCTAGTTTATTTAGTTATCAATTTCAGATATTTTCTATAATTTTTTAGATTAATTTCAACTGCTTTGATTTTTGGTGTGTTGTGACAATTTTATTTTTTGTTGTTTATTTTTTGTTGTTGTGTTGTTGATTGGCTTTACCAATATCGTAGAATGGTTTGAAGTCGAGTGAGTGTGCCTCAAAAAGCGGAAATCAAACATTCCTATATCAACTCCGGTAGTAGGCACGATAATTTTATCACCTGAAGTTGAAGCCGTAAGCTTCAATAAAACAAAGATCACAAGAAGCTAAGAATGTGTATCAAAGGATTTATAGTAAATGTGATGTTTTGGTCGAAAGAGGATTAGATTTTGATGACTTAGGTGATGAAGTTAAGGATATTTTTATGAGACGTCAGTGGTTAGAACTAGCAATGTGAAGAGAAGGGGAAATAAATACGACTTTAGTAGCTGAATTTTATTCGGTTTTGTCTACTATGTCACAGGATTAGCTTACTAAGTCGCAAACTGTATCCTTAAGAGCTAGAAATATTCCTTTTAACCCTGCCATTATAAATGCGATTTTGGGAGTTGAAGTTTTTCCAGATGATGAAAGATTACAGGGTAGTTTGGAATTTAGATGATCCCCCGCAATATTTGAGTAGATCGCCTTTGAGAGCTCAAAGACGCTTTTTGATTCAACCGTTGTGTGGGTTGAAAATAGATTTAATTACGGAAAATGTATTGAGGTTTAAGAAGGCGATTAAAGGTTTATTAGCCATAATCTCTATCCTTCGAGTAAACATACGGCTTATGGAAAAGAAGATGTTTGTATCGCTTGGGCAATGGTCAATGATGTAAAGGTGGATGTTGGGAAGGTAATATTTAAAAGAGTTTTCGAGAGCATTGTCATCGCTGCACCAGGAGCCATCCATACTTTCCTTGTTTTATTTCGGATTTATGTCGTAGAGGTCGGAGTACCATTCCTGCCTAATGACAAGTTAGCTCTGGCGGATGCACCTCTGATTGGACCAAGTTTGACTAGGCTTCCAGATGGTAGAATAAGCTCTTTGATCAGAAGACGTCAAACTCAACCACCTCCACCAGTTTCCGCATCTTCTTCTTCTGTTCCATCTTTTTCTAGTCAGCCTCAACAAACTCCTTTCTCCAACACTATCACTTATGACATGTTTCAATCTTTAGTTTCGGACGTTGCACGTGGTCAAGCCAACATGGCTTTGTATGCTGAAAGTAATAGGCAGTGGTGTGACGATATTCGTAGAGGTTTAAGGAGGAACGAGCAGTTGCTTCGTAATCCTAATTTTGATGATCCTGCTTATCCACCTTGTCAGTCCGATCCGTATATCTTACTTATCAGTTGGGTAGCACCTATTCCACCACCTTCGAGCTTTCATCCAATGTCATATCCTTTGAGGCCAATCGAGTATTACAGTGTATTTTCTACAGTATTCGAGAGACCCGAGATGTCTAGTTGGGGAGGATTCACTGAGTTTGCACATATCACTACTGGCATGAGTTCTATGGGTCTTGATAGTTCAGTCAGGACCACGACTACAGTTCAGCCGCCACTTCTCAGTCGATTCCGAGTTCGAGCTTTCATGTTGATCCTGAGGAAGATTTTGAAGAAGATTGAATTTCATGACTATGTTTGATTAAACATTTTTAATTTACGACGTTTATTTTTTTTTGACATTTTCATTTAGATATTGGTTTGTTTTCGTTGCTTTATTTTCATTTTATAATCGTTTTATCGAAATATGGTTTTCATTCTAAATCGCTTTTAGTTTTTATAAACTACAAAAACCCAAAAATAATTTTGTATCATTACTAAGTTGTTTTCAAAATATAATTAATGTGCCGTTTTATCAATTCGTATCAAGTTAGATGAATTTAATTCAAGATTTATAAAATATCTTCAAAGCATATGTATTGTTACACATGTGAGAAGTAAAAAAACAAAAACAAAAAACAACTTGACTTTTACCTCTCAGTACTCGTGAAATGATATTGAGGCCGGACCGATCCGGCCTATTCTCGGACCGAGCCGTGAGGAAAAAGGGGTGAGTCATTTTAGAGTTCGTCTAATGCAGCCACGTATGTTTTATTTACTTCTATTAAAAGAAAAGGCAGCCATGAAGTAAACTTTGCCATTCCTTTCACTTTCTATCTTGTTACTTTTATTTATTTTTTTATTACTTTCATCGGTTTTAAAATTTTCATCTGTTTTAAATTTTTCATCTGTTTTAAATGTCAAACCAATCCTCGCCATCTCGTTAATTCAGATGAGCCTAACACACCGGATGCTCCGAGTCTCAAGCTTCTACTCATAATATAATTTTACACCCTCATTTTGCTAATTCTCCAATCTCGCTTGGAGAAAAGTTTGAATTTCGATAAGCTCGATCGATGGGGTAAAATCGTGATCGAGGGATTCGGTTGGAAGAAATTTGTGAGTGCGCCAAGAGGACGAGTCAATATATCGATTGTTCAAGAATTTTATTCTCGCTCTGATTTCCACACCTATGATTGAAATAACTCAAATTGTCTCAAGAAGAGAGTGGATGTTCCTTCTCTTCGCCTCATTATTAATCAACTTTTTGAAATTCACTCATGACACCGCCACACTTTGAAATAAAGTGGGGATTGGATAATGCCTATAATCATCTAAATAAGACTCATGAGGCATTCCAGTGTCTTTTTCCACTCTTTGATTCAAATCACGATTTATCCACAAATGCTCTACTTCCACATTTAAAGGCATGGAAACATTTCATTAACTCTAGGGTGTATCCTACTTGGGATTTCGGAAGCCTTTGTGATAATGAAATGCTTTTGTTGTACGCCTTGGCATTTGGTGAGTATGTGGATTGGGGAATTTTAATTCAGAGGACAGTTTTGGAGTTTGCAATAACGAGGGGCAGTAGGGGGAAACCGATGCCTTCGTCATGGATGATTTCAAGACTGTGTGTTCAGTTGAATGGAGTAGGTGAGTTGGAGTCGGATGAAGTTTTTCCTTCAAGAGATAATAGATTTGGATTATTGCCGGTTGATACACCGGGTTGTTCGTCAACAATTTAGATGGTTTGTTGGTTGTTAGTTTATGATGGTTTAAGTTTTTAATAAGTTAACTTAAGTTAAGTTAGTAGTAATAAGTTTATGTTTTTTAAGTTTGTAATAGTTTTTATCATATTTAATATATATGTTTAAGTTGTTATAATATATTAGTATACGCTAAGAATAAAATCAAAATATTAACGTTAATAGATAATTTTAATTTTATTTTCAAACCTATTTTTTTAATACTCATTGAACATCGGGACAATGTCACTGTAAGTTTAGAGTTAGGTTAGAAAATTCATTAAAATTTTCTAAAAAAAAAAAAAGTTTTTAAATGAAATATATTATAATTATATTATATGTCTAATTTAGATTTTAATAAGAATTTAAGTTTATATAATTAAGTAATTAATATTAAATATTGTTTTCATGAAATTATATAAGTATGTTGATATTTATAAGTAAAATTTTTTAGAATCATTTTCTTTTCAAAAATGAATTATGAATTTGGAATTGGACTAGGGATGACGATTTTTGGCACCACAAAAATATAACTATAGCCAAATAGCCTACTTAAATAAATTTCCAATTTTTATCCCTACCTCAGCCTTGATTAGAGTGATCAAGACCTCACTCGAAATTGCCATTATGATTAAATAGAAGTAACCGACCTTTAGCTAATTTTGGTCTACATTTCCTTAAAAATTCCTCAAGTTTGTAATGCATTTATGAAAAGAAATGAAGACATAAAAGCTAAGTTTTGTGTATATCTTGAGATTGGAAAAATTAGATAAGTATTAGTATATTCGATCTTACCTCATGACACTTGCAAGATAGTCAATTTTGGTAATGAGTTCGATATGTTAATATTATATAAAAGAATTAAGAACGAAGCACCATATCTACAATGTGCATTAATCAAATATCGTGTATCTTCCTTATCTATGATCGACAACTTAAAAATAAAAAGTACATATCGGTTGTAGCTACCAATGATTTGAGTGCAGAGAGGGTGTTATCACTAAACGCCCTATACCACTATGAGGTTTAAAAGCTCCCGATTGCCTCGATGATAGTAGTCCAAATGTGGTGGTATTATCTCGAAATGTCCTATTGCTTTGGGAATGAAGGCATAGAATGAAAAAGAAAAAGTCGAATCATAAGATCTCAAGAATGATTACAGCTTTAAGGAAACCGGACTTGGAATTTTCGATCGAAAGAGTTATACTCCGATCAATCTTGATGAAGCAATGCTTGTAAGTTTGATTTTCTACACACACTCACGCTTTTAGTTCTTGATTGAAAAAAATTTAAAAAAGAGAGAAAATCTGAAAAATAGAGGGAATAAAAGGATGCTATTAATCAAGATTGTTTTGATCAAAAATATGAAGTTGTAGGCACGCATTTACTTGCCTCTTTCTCTTTTTGATTTCGCCTTTTCGATTAACCAACATCTTGAGCCTAAACTTTATAAGTCATTTTGTCAACTATCCTACCAAGTTTACGATTCCAGTGATTTCATAATAGTTATGCATTAAAAATCATTCTAATATTTTATTTATACTTATTAAGTATTACATTTACAATTTCATCTAAATAATGCTTGATGTTTAAGCTATTTAAGTTATATACACTTTTTGTCTTCTTACAATTTTAAATTAGAATAAGTAATATATTTATAATATTGACAATATAAATTACATTAAAAATTGTAATCTGATCAATTATTACCGCTTATTTTTTCTCGAGGACAATCAAAAGCTAAGTGGGGAGTAGTTGATGTATTACTTTTATATGATTAAAATTACGTTATATTATTATGTTTTATCAACGAATTCTATATAAAATATATGATATTATGATAAAATAGTATGAAATATTAATCTTTATAGTTTAGTATAGTTAGTAGTAAAAGTTAGTAATAATAGTAAAAAGTTATCGTTTTGTACCGATTTTAGTAAATCGGAGTGTCGTGTCAGATTTACGTGGATATTTGTGGTATTTTATTGCAGATTTATAAGCCAAGACCCCGAGAATCGACATAGTGAAGTATAATCATATCTTTGGAAGGATTTAGAGAGTGTCACGAGCTTAAGTGGTTAAGTGGTCAATCGAAGTGGTCAAGTGGCTAATCGATTTGATTAAGTGGTAATCGAAATATCTTCGACAAACGAATGGCTCATCAAAAGACATTTTCAAGAAGAGCTCTTCATGAAAGTTGTATATCATGCAACGAGCTTTCCAATGCATATTGAATCATGTTGTTTGGAGATCGGGAACTCAATATATGAATTTTATAAGTTATATATATAATTATATATATATTATCCTCACACATGCTGATTAATGCAAGGGGGGATGGATTCAATCATTAGGCCGGACCAGTCCGGCCATATCAAGGACCGGTCCGGCCAAGGGAGTTTTGCCTATAAAAGGGAGCTCATTTGCAACAGAATCGGGCATACCAATATATATATATACAATATCCTATATATATATTATCTATATCTTTTCTTTTATTTTTGTAGTTTGTAAATATGCCTTATGCCAAAAAAATAATAAAACCGTAGTATTGTTGTAATGCTCGGAAATTATCGGAAGTTCGGTGTTGTTGAAGTCGTTGTAATATCCGGAAGAATACGACTGATTCAAAGATTTGTAATCGGGTAAAATTTCTAAAGTATTTATGTTTGTTTTTATTTTTTAGTCGTTATAATGTTTTTAGGCTAAATCTAATAACTATCCAAAGTTATGTAATCGCTTTTATTTCGATCTTTTGGTAAAGGAATGATGTCTAAGTAAAATTTACTAAAATTGAGTTAATTGAATCTTTTTCTATTTTGTAACGTATTGATAATATTCGGATTGACGTAATTAACCAAGATGAATCGCAACATATAACCTAACGATGAACCGACTGCAGAAGTTAGGATATGAGATAAAAGATAGAAAAACTGGAGGGTAAAATTGGCCGTGCGAAAGCATGACAACGGAATCCTATTTCCTACCCAGGGGCAGATTTGTCTTGGGAAAGATGAATCTTATTAAAATTGTGCTCAAGATCGTAATAATGTTATAATCAACGGTTTAATTGAAACTAACACCGAAAGTTAAATCGATCCGCCGACAACCGGAGCCTTTTGAATAACATCGGCCGTCGACAAACGGAATAACCTCTTTTATCCGGGGTAGATTTGTACTGCACTGCTCGATTAATCGAGATTAGCATGGGGCAGTTGTGGAGATTAAACTGATGACAATTTGACATATGACAATTTCATACGCTCGTGTGAGGAGGAATTGTTAACTTCAGGAGTGCAACGTTTCATTTACTCAATTGGACCTAATATAAAAGGAAAGATCGAGCACATTCAGTTTATTGAAAACGATCGTATAAATCAATTATATAAACTTTGGCTAGTTCTATCTGTCTATTATTATAAACTATATATTGGTATCTATATATATTTATATATATATATATATTTTGCATTCCATGTACATCTATATATATTTATATATCTATATATATTATATTAGAATAACTTTTAAATTACGCATTTACTTTATGTTAAGTAGAATAGTAGTAATCTGTGTCATAAAATTGCAGTTTAGATCGAGTTAATAACAGCTCTTTGGTGTTTAACCACACTTAAAAGAATTACCACGTTTTCCCTGAGGATTCGACACTCTGACTCACCATACTAGCACTATGATTTGACCCGGTACACTGCCGGTTAGGATCTGTATAGCCTAGAAAAGGTCCGTCAGCTAGCGGTATGGGTTAGCGCTCAATATTGGCAATTCTAGTTCTTCATGTGATGGGCTATTATGGACAAATTAAGGAGGGTAGCTGGCATATAGATTATCTACTACCATGGTCGGAGTAGATAGGGTTAGGAATTGCACCCGTAGCTTAAAACATAATTAAAAGCTCGATTACTTTAAGGAAATTATGTTGGGAAGTAAACAAGGATTAACTAAACCAAGTTAGTAGTCAGAAAGGATGGGGAAGGAATACCACGTTTCTTTTATGTTCATTGTTTGTCAATGACCACTTATGTCGTCTTGATTAGATTAGAAATGTTTAAGCTTAAGTTGCATTGTCTCTGTGGGATCGACCTTGATTCGACCTTGCTATACTACGATTGACCTAGTACTCTTGCTAGTAAAATGGAAGTATGGCCCGCTACGAGATCAAGTTTTTGGCGCCGTTTCTGGGGACAATGACGAATTTTAAGAATAAACGTTTTAATTCTAATTAAGAAGACGTTTTCTTTTAAATTTATTTTCTTTTTGAGTCTTGAGTTGTCCTGAATCAAACCTACACTGTTTAACTAGAAGAATGAGAAATTCTAGGCCCGGTTTATCGTGGGTTACCCCCAATTTACCGAGGTCCAAAAAATCAAATTCTGATAGCCCTTGTGATTCTATGTATATCCCAGTTGATTTTAGTTAGTATGTCCGCAACAGTTTTGTTCACCCCCAATTGAAACGGGAGTTGCTAACATTTTCTTTGTTATATTTTGTCTCTTTTGCAGGAATGTCGGGACACTTCAGAGATTCGATCAATTAGGAATTGAAAAGGCAGACAAGTCAAACTAAATGCCTCTTGAAGTGTTAAATATCTAGCCTATTTCCATGTGTCCAGGATCAGCAGTCAGAGAGCAATACGAAGCTGATAAGAAGCGTGTGGAAAAGGAAAAAGAAGCACTTAAGCAGGAGGCTGAATAGAGCTTAATGGAATACAACACATATCGTCCATGTGAGTTCCCTTTAGAATTAATTGATATATCTTCTTCGATTATGATTCGATGATCCTCAAGAGGATCTCGACACTATGTTTTCTCGATCCCGAGGATTACCTAGACTCGATATCAGAGTGAAGTTAGAGACCCCTGGGACGCTCCGACTCCCGATCTCTATAAATGGTGTATCAAGAGGTTTAGATCTCTACGACTCGGCTCGAGTTGCAACATCCTTCTTTTTTCCCTCAGCCAAAAGATTAAGATTCTGGTTATCAGGGACCAAACTCGGTCCATGACCTTTGTCAATCAAACTAGAGTTATGCATGTCGGTCTATTGAAGAATTGCACGATCAAGGCAGGGAGGATTCACGCTCCCAATAGAGTCTACGGTTATAGACGCTCCTCGAGGATCCTAGTGCCCCGCTCTATTTGGCGCACCATTCATAGTGACCACCAGCGATCATGGACTTCGATAATGGGAAATAACTCGAGGACTAATAACGATGTTGTATCTATAAAGATCCTAGAGCCCCTATATAGTAGGCCGGAATGTTGCATGATGACTTGTGGTTCTGGGGAAGTGAAAGTCATAGAGATAAAAGAGGAAATGCATATGCACCGAGAGGTTCTAGTAGAAACCTATGAGCAGGAATTCATGAGAATGCTGCTGAGAGGGTGTGAAGAGAAGGGCCACAACCAGACGCTTATGGAAGTCAATGCTTCTGCTAGGCGTAGTGAAATGGAACTTAAAGTGGAAATCGTGGAATCCCTGAACGTAAAGGTTAAATCTCGAAGCAGAGGTAGGCCTAGTGCATGAGTTAAGAGAGAAAAGCGTGCTAGGAGAAGAGCTCAGAGAGGTTCTACGAAGGTAAAAACCTCTGGAGTAAAGGTTTGGCGAGTTAAAGCCCCGACCCCTGAGTGAGCGAGGATCCGAAGAAATTCGAGTTCGCGACAATAAACTCAAAACTATTTATCTTAAACACTTAGTTAGGATAGGAGTCAATAAAAGTAGCCGGAAGAAATGATGAGCTTTTTTTTTCATCCTACCATACCTTTAGGCTTGAAACCGATGGTTGTTGGGAAGGTTTTTTTACTCGCTGTGGATTCTAGTGAAGTAGGTTAGGGTTGAGTCGAAGTAGCAACAAAAGAAGCAAGAAACTAGTAATTTTGAGGTCGATTGAGCACCGAGTTAATGTAAAGTGTGTAAAAAATGAGAACAAGAAATCTGGAAAAAATTAGCCCCAAGAAATCGGGAGTATACCCCGGGTTACCGAGCTAGGGTTCGCCGCTTTTGCGCGCTCAGATAAAGTAGACCTTTCGATGACACGTGATGGACACACGTTGCATCGGTTAGTCCACCACCAGCAAAAACCGCACCATATTCCCAATTTCCATCATTTCATCCTTTCTTACACTCCACCAGAACTTCACCTCATTCCCATCAATCAAACCCCTCAATTCCCTCACCCTCATTACTCTTCTAACCACTATCCCACCAAATCCTTCCACCTTCTATCATTTTCTCCTATATAAACACCATTCTATCACCATTATTCATCATCTTCATCAATCATCTTCTTCATCTTCACTACCAATTTCTCCATTTCTTCTTATTCTAGAAATCTAGGTCAACATCACCACCAAAATCAACCCTTTTTCCTTCCATTTAAACACCTAAATTACCCTTCTTCTATCCATGTTGCTGAGTGGTACTGTTGCAATAATGCAGTTGCTGCAGTTCATCATTTTTCTTTATTAGTAGCACAGTCCCAGTAAAAACCAGACAAAATTAGCCGTGGTAAATCTCGAGTACCTGCCGATTTACGGAGGAACCTTTTTTTCTGCTTTCAAGATCATTTTCAGCCTCTGTATCATCCGGATGGCCCCTGCCGTAGCAAAACCGATCGTCGTCCTAGCGGTCAACTGGTTGCCTAGGAGATTCTAACCCCTTAATCGATGGGGTTGAGCAATTCGATTCACTGGAGATTTATGAGTCGCTCCGCAGTCACTAGAACATATGGCTAGTTTCGCGTGAACGCGGTGTAGATTTGAAGGATTCTAGCTCGATCTTGCCAAGAGCCATGAAAGTTCCAGATATTTTAGATATGGCGAAGGCACCAAGCCGGTTCAATGCTACGGTGGTGCAAGAATTTTATGCGTTTGTGCGCATAACTCCGAGCTACTTTTGCCATGATCCTGGGAGTGCAAGTAGACTTTACTATCGGGCGGATCAACGAGTACTACGGAGTGCGCAATGCACCAACCGCCCAGATAGTATACATCCTCCATGATATGGACGATTTAGAGAGATGTAGATGATCGCCGATCGCTTCGGGTGGAATGGAAGCGTAATCTGATGGGAGTGATCGCATGTAAGTCACTAACGTCGACGTTACTAGCAAGAGTACTAGGTCAATCGTAGTATAGCAAGGGGGAATCAAGGTCGATCCCACAAAGACAATGCAACTCAAGTATAAACTATTCTAACATAACTAAGAAGACATATATATGGTCTTTGACAAACAATGAACATAAAAGAAACGTGGTATCCCCCCCCCCTCATCCCACCTATCTACTAACTTTGTTTAGTTAATCCTTATATTTACTTCCCCATAAAATTTCCTTAAATCAATTGAGCTTTTAATTCGGTTTTTAAGCTACGGGTGCAATCCCAACCCTATCTACTCGTACCACGGTAGTAGATAATCTATATGCCGCCTACCATCCATAAGTGGTCCGTAATAGCCCATACGCGTAAAGAACTAGAATTGCTAGTATTGAGCGCTAACTCATACCGCTTAACCCGCTTTAGGCGCCTATCGACAATCGATTAGCACGCTCATAGGGCCTATCAAGACAATGTCCAAATTAACACTTCACTATCGATTTCATGTTAATTTATGAATTACTGAATAATAGATTGACCGACCTATTACTCGCTTTAATTATTTATGTCAATCAACGTAGCCGACACCGACCTCCCGATTAGGTTTTCTAATTTTGCCTCGTAAACCGGAATGACCATCGGTTTACCCGAGCGCTTTTCTTATTTCTAGGTCTACATTACTCACTGATTAATCTAAGTAAATTATAGGTCGTTAAACATGCAGATTAACTAAAACACGTAAATACAAGAGATCTATCATATTTGAGACATAAAAGAACGCCAAAACTTCATACCTTCAACAATGGAGATCTAGCTTGATCCACTCAAGCTAGAGATGGCAAGAAAGGGAAGGAAACCAGAAAATAACTCCAAAAGCTTAAAAGAACTTTATTCCATTGAAATTGTATATGAAATTAAATAATTTGTATTATGATTCATGACCTGTGTAATAATCAGTTTATGCGGCCTTATATAGATACGTTGGCCGACTTATGACTCATAGAAACCCTAACCGACCTAGTAGATACGGTAGAATCGATTTCTTTGTCCCCAAGACCCTCGGTTTATCGGGCCTAGCCCACGGTAAACCAAACCTGACTTTCTTCTTTTCTTCAGTAGATCTCTTCCTGGACTCACTTCACTTGGCCCAATACTTCTTCCTCTGGTCCGGCCCCATCCTTAAACGCTCGAATTTGATACATCCTTAAAATACATAAAATAAAGCAAAACAAGATCAAATATTCGTGATAATGACACAGATGCGTAATTAGTACTTAGGAACACACACTCGGCGCTTAACAAATATTCCTTCACAATAATGGGCTCATCGACATTCTCTGAGAGCACTGTCGGGGTAAATAAAGGTTAATTTAACGGTGCATTTAGAATGTTATCAGGGAGCCCCCACCATCTTCCTAGAGAATGACTTGTCCTGGAATATGAAGATGCTCAACAGATTTGTATGTTCCCGCCTTCTGCCGACCAAGCACACGGCATATGTCACACCTAAGAGGGTGGAATTGATGTTCTATCTGCAGTAGGGGTCTCCAGTCAACATTGGCTTATTGATGCACAACCATATTCAATGATTGCAAGGGATTCCGAGCGACAACAGTTGCCTTATGGCCCAATGATAGACATGTTCGCTACGGAGGACGAGGTTCCTGTTTTATTCAGTGACAATTGTGAAGAGCCTGAACCGAAGATAAGTTCTGAGTCAGTTCTGAGAGTACCTAGACGGGTCGGTTCAAGAGCTGAGAGAGAGACTACTCCGGTCCTCGGAGGACCGTGCTCCCAGAGAACCTTGTTACAGGAGCACTCACGAGAGATTGCGAGTCTGCATCACAAAATGGATCATATTATACACTTTTTATGCATTCCTCCATCGACCCCACCACCTAGGACTTCCTCACGTCACGGAGCATCATCCTCCGTTGCTGCTGCTCAAGTTCTGGACCACCTCCCGGTTTTGAGCATAGAGATAACTGGGAGAATTATTATGACGAGGACTAGTTTTCTTTCTTTTTATTGTTGTTATTTTCCATTTCTTTTGTTTTTGTTTTTCTTTTATTTCCTATCATTTCTCTTTTACTGCAGCAATATTATTATACAGTTTGTTGTCACCCAATTCTTCTTGGATTGTTTGAGATACTTAGCGCAATTTTTTTTGAGGCCTACGTACATCAACCCTTTGCAATTACGAAGATCCAGTTTCTTACTTGGCTCCATGTTTAACCGAAGCAAAGTTCCTTTTCGTTTTCTGTTATCATCTTAGCATTGAGGACAATGTTTCGATAAAGTGAGGGGTAAGGATCCACACTTAGCTTTTTAACATTATATTCCAAATCATTAGATTATCTTGATGCAATTCTCACCACATAGACTTTGATTCGTTTCGTCAAAATTTCGAAACAAATGGCATTTTTGACCTTTTGGAGCTAATTAATTACATCATTTTTCCACTTTGCTAAGTAAAAGTAGTGCCCACTTCTGAAGTACCGTTGTATTAAGTGCAAATTCTGTTATGAACCACCATCTTAAGCACGTATAACCCCCTTTCCCTGGTGTAGTCGATAGCGCATTACTTTGACTAGAGTTGACCCTAGCTTTATCTCGAATTTTGTTCTACCTATGGTCATTCGAGTCAAGTTGTGGACCTTATACGGGCGACCTATTCGGTAGTTTGTCAAGAGTGGGGCCATGAGGATAGATAGAATTATGAGCGTTCACCCACCAAGAAAGAGAAATAAATTTCAATATATATATATATATATATATATATATATATATATATATATCTATATTCTCTTTGGCAGATCAAAGTCGATGGAGTATAAGGCGCACGACTCTCATATCAAATAGACCGATAAACGTGATCCTAGAGTAATACACGGTTCTTGATCCACCATGCCTAGTTGAATTGATCTAGAGCAATAAAAAATCCATTAATAAAATACATGGCATAAACGGAAAAGCATGATTCGTGACTGGTTAGTTCGACTACGGGTTGACGTAATGCGAGACTTTTTGCATTACTAGAGATCGAGGGGTTATTGCACACACACATTGGTTCATGACATGAATATTGTTTAATGCGTAATTTATGGATGTGAGTGACATGATCTTGATCTTGACTTAGTGAAGCATCGATGTTCTTATTTATAACTTGTATATTGGTCATGGATTCGCTTTTTTTCGCTTTCTTTGCTAGGACGATCAAAACCTAAGTAGGGGGTAGTTGATAACACTCAATGCACCATTAAATTAACCCTTATTTACCCTCGACTTTCGCTTCAGAGAATGTAGATAAGCCCATTATTGTGAAGGAATATATGTTAATCACTGAGTGCATGTTCCTAAGTTCATAATTCTACATCGATGTTATTATCCTGAATATTTGGTACTATTTTGTCTTGTTTTATGTATTTTATAGGATGTATCAAATCTTGAGCACTTAAGGACGGATATTGATAAAGAGAAGAATGTTGGGCCTAGTGGAGTAAGTCCAAGAAGAGATATGCCTGAGAAAAAGAAGAAAAACAAGCTCGGTTTAGAGTGGGCTAGGCCCGATAAGCCGAGGGTGGGGAACACGAAACTGAGTCTGTCGCATCTACTAGGTCAGTTAGGGTTCTTTAAGTCGTAAGTCGGCTAATGTATCTATATAAGGCCGCACATACTGATTATTAAATAGGTCTCAATTATGTTACAAAATTATTATTATTTCATTATACACTTTTGATGTAATAAAGTTCTTTTAAGCTTTTGGAGTTTATTTTCTGGTTACCTTCCCTTCCTTGCTATCTCTAGCTAGAGTGGATCAATCTAGATCCCCATTGTTGAAGGTATGAAAGCTTTGAACATTCCTTTATGTCTTTAATATGGTAGATCTACTTGTATTTACGTATTTTAGTTGATCTCATTTCTAACAACCCTATAATTTACTTGAATTAATCTGAATTGAGCAATGTAGATCTAGAAATAGAAAAGCCGCCCCGCTAACCCGGTGGTCTATACCGCTTTCTTGAGGAGAATTTAGGAAGCATGAATATGGAGGTTCATCGTCACCACGTTGATCAACAGAAATAATTAAAACGTGTAATAGGTCTATCCAATCTAGTATTCATAATTCGTAATTTAACATGAAGAACGCTTAGTGAAGTGTTAATTTGGACATTGTCTTGATGGAACCTAGAACGTGCTAATCGCTGTCTATAGCTTCCTAGGCGGGTTAGCGGTATGGATTAGCGCTCAATACTGGCAATTCTAGTTCTTCATGCATATGGGCTATTACGGACCAATTAAGGAGGGTGGCTGGTGTATAGATTGTCTACTACCATGGTCGGAGTAGATAGGGTTAGGAATTGCACCCGTAGCTTAAAACCGAATTAAAAGCTTGATTAGTTTAAGGAAATTATGTGGGGATGTAATTATAAGGATTAACTAAACCAAGTTAGTAGATACAAGGAAGGAATCCCACATTTCTTTTATGTTCATTGTTGGTCAATGACCACTTATGTCGCCTTGATTAGATTAGAATTGTTTACACTTAAGTTGCATCATATCCTGTGGATCGACCTTGATTCGCCCTTGCTATACTACGATTGAGCTAGTACTCTTGCTAGTAAAATCGACGTAAGGCCCGCGACGCGATCATGCAACAACAAGTGCTGAGGTTTTTGGTGTCTCTTTCTCAACAGTTTGTATATGATCTTCACTGAATTCGTATTGTTTGAGATATGAGAATATTTGAAAGGTATCTGCACTCTTGAGATTTCTAGACTCTTCCATAGTAGTCACCTTCATTTTCCAGCTTAATGGTAAAGGCTCTCACCACTCTCACATTTATCTTTTTTTCTTGTGTAGACAATGTTCAGCAAGGCTAGTTCATCAATGATTGCATTGAACCTTACTTCTTGTTTCTCAATGGTCTATCTAGGTTTCGTCTGTAATTCTTGAAACTTCTGTTTGGCAACATTGACCTTGTTTTCTTTGATTGACTTTGTTCCTTCACAAACCATTTTCAGTCTTTCCCAGATTTCCTTAGTCACAGTGCGATCTTTGAGTTTTAAGTACATATTACTGTCCAAAGTCGTATACATGATGTCTATAGATGTATTGTTTAGATTGGATTGCTTCCTATGTTTAGGTGTCCAGTCTGCCATGGGTTTAAGAACCCTGATTTGTGTTCCATCTGGAAAGGATTGCATGTGAGTGATCTGAATAGGTCCATCAGTCAAGACATCCATCATCTCATCATGTGTGGCTGCCAAGAAAGCCTACAAATGTCTCTTATATTCATCAAAATGGTCCATTGAACACATAAGCAACTTTCCAACATACTGATCAGTTTCCATTATACAGATTTGAAAAACGGAACTCATAAAAGTTTTAAGAACCTTTTCAACATGAACAAAAAGAGAGAATCTCTTTAGAACAGAACTTTTGTTAATGACTCAGAAATAGATCTCAGAATAACACTGCTCCGATACAATTTGTTGGTCCCTTTGAAAGGCTATGGACAAGTTTAGAGGGGAGGGGGTTAATAAACTTGTCACTTGAAAACTTTTTCTTGGATTTGAGATAAACCTGCTAAGATTTAGTCTGCTGACTATTTCTACAACTGAGTTAAATGCAGCGGATTAATTATTTAGCCTTATTATGATCTTGTTATTGTGTTAAAATATGTTGTGCTAAGTTTTGTGAACTCAGCAAAGTGCTTGGTGTGAGTTAATCAGTTGGCATGCTAGTAGTTGCTTGAAAATAAATACTATAATGTAAATTGCAGTTAGTTAATGCATAAAGTAAATGCATAAATAAAAACACAAGGTTTATAATGGTTCCAGGTTGTGTAATCATGTCGGTCCACTCTTCTCCTGTGATGTTTGAGGAAATTCACTAGTTCTCTTTCAGGTACAGTTACAAAAAGTCCTAGTATAGTTGTCATTGACTAATCCTAGCTTCACAATCTAAAAACTTGGATAACAGGTTGAATTTCCACTTCTCCAAATGCTTCACTGGTCTCTGAAGGGTTGAATTTCCTCTACACAAGCTCCACCACACACAGTCTTCCTGACTACAACAACTGTCCTTGACACATTCACCAGATGCTTCACAGTCTTGCACCTTTGATTAGATCAAAGAGGGGTTGAATCAATAAAGTGATTCGACTTCCGAATCTTCAAGTGTTAAAATACTGGGTAGATCATTGAACACTTAGGCACTTGAAGATTTTCAGGATCTGATCAATATAAGCTCAGAGATGATTATGGTATAGACTTAGCAAAAACTTGATTGCTCAAACTTGAATGCTCAAAAATTGCATGCAAAAGGTAGTCAAAGGTGCTTCATCATTATTGCTAAGTCCTCTATTAATAGTGTGAAATCCAACGTTTGACCTTTTGAATTCTCAATGGTCATCTTAGATACCTTGGAATACGCCATCATCTTGTCAGACCGTTAGTGTCCTTTCTGACATGTTTAGTCTATCAGCCAATCAGAATGCTTGATCTTCAACATTAAAAAATTTCTTAAGAGTTACTGATTAGCTGACTTTTGATCTCAGTTGTGCTAGTGTTTTGGGTATCTCAGCTTTCTGTAAGAACTAAACATTTCTTCAGATTCTCAGCTGAGTATCTTATTTTCATCTGATCTTGGTTTTGTGAGATCAGAGTACACCATTTTTAAAAATCATAACTAATATCACTTCATTTTATTGTCCTTCTGGATCTTGGTCCTTCAATAAAGGATCTATAAAGTCAGTTCAGGCCATCACAGACTTACCTGAATTCTAACCTTATAATCTCGGCTAAGTCTCCATTAACTGAGTTTGTAACATCAGCCATCGGTCTTCAAAACTGAGTTTGTACCCCAATCCTTCATTAACTAGGTTTGTTCCCTCAACCTTAAGCTTTTAGCAAAGGTAAATTCAAATTGAGTCCAAAACCTCAAAGAAACTAACTAGATTTTCAGCAAAAATCCTAGACTTCACTAATCCTATAAGATTTTTGTTATACTGCTTGTCTGATTTAACATATACAATAATCAGACTCTAGTAAACCTATAGATTCATCTTTAGACATGTTTTTTATTTTAACAATAACAGCTAGTCTCAAAACTTCATCAATGGGGTTAAAATCAAATAAATAAGTCATCATCAAACACAAAATTTATCTCTAACAATTATTGAGTCCAAACAGAAAGACCAAGAACTCATAATGTCCATATCTCATGATAAGCGCCGTCTTAGGGATATCTGCAACCTTAATCATCAGTTGGTGGTATCCAGGGTTGAACAGATCATTGATTCTAGGCAAGGGATACTTATTCTTAATAGTCTGATTATTCAGAGCTTGGTAGTCAATGCACATCCTCATGCTACCATCTTTGTTCTTTACAAACAAAACGGGTTCTCCCCACTGTGATGTACTAGGTTGAATTATATTTCGTTCTAACATGTCCTAAGCTGAGCCTTTAATTCCTTTAATTAAATCGGTACCATTCTATATGGAGCTTTAGATACTAGTGCAGCACCCAGGAAAAGATTGATTTAAACTCAATTTCTATATCCGGCATATTTCCTGGTAGTTCATCCAGAAAGACCTCGGGATATTCTTTCACTACCGTCATTTCCACAACCTTTCTGATAAGCCCTAATTGCTTTAACTACTGAGGTGATGGGGTGATGCTTCTTACTCGGTCTATAAACAATTCCTTTATAGCTTTTGGATGAATTATCGGGTACTTTAAAGGTCACTCTCTTGTTCTTACAATCCAAGTGCACATAATTCTTGGATAACCAATGTTACCAAGAATCGTATCAAAATCCGTAAAGTCCAAAACTATGAGATCACTATTATAATGGTACGTTTCTACACGGACATCATCTTGTGGTATCATCTTTGTGACCTTAGTTACATTTCTCAAAGGTGTTGTTATTTCCAAAGAGTTCCTCAAGGGTGGAAGAGGTAGATTTAACTTTTTTGGCTATCATAGTTGACACAAAGGTATTAGACACTCTAGTATCAAACAAAGACGTTACCGCTAGATTATCTATTATTATCATACATAGAAAATAAGTTCATTTACTTAAATACAAGTATACCATGAATTAACATGCTATAAGAGTACTTTCAGAAAATAAACATCTTAACGGTATCTGATATAACAATATCATTTGGTTCAGCCACTTCTGCAACCAAAGAGAAAACTCTCGCTGCTCGGCTTACACTTCCTTTATTGTTTCCTTGATTCCCTTTCCCGTATTTCGTGGGACAAGCTCTAGCATAATGGCCTGCATCTCCACAATAATAACAACCACTTGTGTTTGCTTGACACTCTCCGGAGTGACTCGTCTTACACTTTGGGCAAACTGGTGCACCTGCCGAAGAAGTAGCTGTTAATGGTGATGTTGTTTTCTTGATATTCTGATGTGGCGCTCCTCGACTCTTTTCGTGACTAACCCCAAATGATCTCTTTGCACCCACAAAAATTGAAGGTTTATTCTTAAAGGTTTCTACCTCCAAAGTCTTAACAAGAAACTCTGCCATGTTTTTCGGTGTCGCACCCAACATGCATGCCCTGTCTCTCGGGCCAAACCGTTTAGAAACTGCGCCACTCTTCTTTCCATATTTCTCATTATTTCTGGATGAAATCTTCTTAACTCATTAAACCGATGAGAATATTTTTTCACCATCATTTGTTGTCCCTGCCTCAAATGCAAGAACTGACTACCTTGTCCGCCAGAATAGATGGCAAGAAGTAAATGGGCTTGGTAATTATTTGATGAAGCATGGTAGATAAGTTATTTACATAGATTAAATCCATGTGGGATGGATATAGATGCATGGTAGATATAGATGCAAGCTGGTGACATATTGAAACAAAAGATATTGGCCATTGATTTAAGCATCAACTTCAGGGCTGGTTTGGGATATAGTATATGATACGAATACTAATAATGATGCAGTAACAAACGGGCATTAGTGGTGAATGTGTACGATAAAATTGTGACAAAATTTTAGTGATTATTATGTGATGATTTTTTGTGACAGTTTTACGACAAAATTGTGACAAAGTATATTGACAGATTTGTGACAAATTTTAACTATATTTGTAACGAATTATTGTGACAAATGTATGACCAACGTATCAATGGTTGCAATGAGTTTATAACGGAATTTATATTTCATATTTTTACTATATTTATTATTTATCAAAATTATATTCAATAATAGTAAATGTTCTCTTAAAAATAGTTTCAATAGCATAAATAATCAAATCACTTTCAAGATCATGAAAATGAAGCAAATACTTTTATTCATGATTGAATCAAATAACATTTAAAAACATGAAATCAATATTATTCATGATTAATGGACAAATTCAAGAGACTAATGGTTTTATCACCGAAAACAACTCAATCTTGTGAACGAGCAATTATCTCTAAAATCGTCTTAAAGTTCTGCATCACAATCAGATTTCATTTCTAAAAGTGTCTTAAGTTCTACATCCCACTCAGGTTCTTGACGATCTTGTAAAGCATCCTGAAAAACTTGTTTAAAATCATGACGATCTCGCTTGCACCGCCAGCACATGTCCATTCTCTTTCATCATATCATCCAGAAAAAGATGAAAATTATAGTCCACACAATCATTGTTGAATATAAAAAATCATGCCGGAATTTAAAATCTTCATGATATTAAAAAGGAATTCAATTAATTCACAAAAAAAAGGAATTCTATTAATTACCTTCGTCATGCACTACTCCAGCATGTTTCACATTAACATCCATCTGAAATGATACTTTACCAACTACATTACTACAACAAGCATGTCAAACACATTCTCCACAACTACCTTGATAAAAGTTCAAAAGTTCACCAGAAAACACGAGGTGCATACACAAAATATAATATGAACTCATGCTTGAATCATCAACCAAGAATGAGTCACTGAGAGCAAGAAAATTAGGAAAGTATCATGAGCGTTGTGAATAATAAAGAAACACACCAATTGACATACCTTGTACTTGAAATCTCAGTCTAAGGTATAGAAATGTCCTATGTGCACAAAGACTTCTCCGATGAATGATGACTTGCATTTATCAACCGTAATGTTTGATACAAAGCAGTATTTTGCTGTGAACTTCTACAAAATATAATAGCTTCCATAATACTCTGAAATAAAATAGTGGAAAGTGAAAACCATATCAGATGAAATTTCGAAAATAAACAATGATAAAAAAAAATAAGGAAATAAGAAAAAGGTGCACCCCTACCCAAGCCCTTACTTTATTTGGAGGTGAACTGATAAAAATTACAAACCAAAAGCATCCAAACTAGCGAGAACTCCAATATGTCAGACAACTGCACGTGATATTAAACCAATAAATGAGACTGATCAAGTTAGCAAAGCATTTAGCAACTAATACTTTCCAACAGCTAGTCAGGTCTTATTTTTAACAAAACCTTTCTCCAATTATTCAAGTCTAGCATAGATATTTTATCCTACTAGTAATTTGTCTACACCTTGATTGATGTAACTATATATAATCAAGGTCTTTTGTGCTTATAACTAGTACAACCAATGCCATTAAAAGAGTAATATATATGGTCGAATTTCATTTTAGCATTTCAACTGCGGAAATAAATGAATACTATTTTCCGTTCAAAATGTTTGGGACGTTTGACTTTCAATTAATCACATTTAAAAGTCTAATTAATCCTTCGAATTTCAACAAATGATCTAATACTTTTTACATTTATGTACTTTAAGTTTTACTTTATCATAACCCTAATAATATTACATCAATTAACGAAATTCCAAGGATTAATTAGACTTTTCGTAAGCGGCTAAAAAAGGAAATGTCCCAAACATTTTGAGACGGAGGGAGTATTTTGCAAGCAGCAGGGTTTAAGAAACACATACATAATCATTAACCACTTGGAAACTTTCACAAGTCACTAAATGTGAATTTTGTGACTCTGACTCTATGCAAAATGCATAACAAAAAAACAAAAATATTCATACATTATTCTTATTTCTTGCCTATTATTCATCCACGCACCAGACAAATCATTCAAGAATCAGGAATAAACTTTATAAGCTATTATTAAAAGCAAAAAGAATACCTTTTCCAGGCCGAGGTAGACCTTTGCTTCGAACATCAAAACAATTCCGGCCACATCATGTTCCCTAGTAGTGAAATCCGCCGCCTAATCGGAGGTCTTAGCTACACCTAGGCTCTTGCAAGCTTCCTGAATGTCCTCATATGCGTTTCATCTTCAGCGCCGCCACATTCACCAACCTCAACACCCAAGCTCTTCCAGCTACTACACCTGAATAAGTAGATTATATACAGAAATTTATGACCATGTGAATCTCAGCATCATGCATCCCAGTGAAGGGATTTTTGAGCACTTACACCATACCACTATAAACATGAATTTAACTTGTTAAAATCCCATTCATACAGAATTAGTAAACTTCTTTAAGAACAAGAAAACAGCTGCAATTAAACATCCACACACAAGGAAAAATCGTCCCAGGCATCAAATTCTATGTAATAGCTTGCTAAAAAAAACATGGCGATAATTGTTAGGAAAATAACATGTATAAATATTTCACAACAAAGCTAAACTTTACCAAGTGGCAAAAAATTTGAAAACGATGTAGTTGTTCTTGGCAACAAAATCTGTGAAATCGAAATGAAGCAAAAAAAAATTTAACCAATTTCTTTTCATTCTCAGTTTCACTGCTGCTCATATCGGAAGAGAGAATTGAGTGCTGCTCATATTGCTGCTCGTATTGGAAGAAGAGAAAGTAGGAGGAATCTCATTTGACACAACAAAGAAGAAAACAACACAAAGTACAGATACCTTCCAACATTTCAGCGCCATTGTTGTAATAAAGCAAAATGATTAAAATTGATGTTTGGAGAGACAACCTAAGTAATTTATTGTCCAAGATTAAAGCATTTTATACCAGTGGACAAAGTAGTAGAGTCCCTGAATCCTGAATCAATTGTCCCAGGGGAAGACACTCTAGGTGAAGGGAAAACAGAGAAAGTGAGCATCATTTGAATTTTTGCTGTAAATCCTCCACTGCCATCAAATTCCACTACATCGAACAACAATATGTCATCAATTCTGCAACTTTTAACCTAACCATAAAATGAAACATCGCATATATATTCCTTAAACTAGATCTATTTGCAATAGAAACAATAGCAGGGACTTACCTATGTCATTAACTCATAATACTAGCCTACCGCAAGTGTAGCCGCCGGAAAAAAATAGTCGTGAAGGTCACCTGGGCTTGGACCGGTGCGAATGCTCATCTACTTCAGTGGAAGTCGTGCGTGGCCACCCTAGACCGCCTGGTGGTGGAGCGCAACGATGAAAGATCGTTGACTTTTTGTCGGTATGTGGAGTCTGCAAAAAGAGGCAGGTGGAAAGGGGGAGGAAGGAGGATGAGGGCGGAGGCCGCCGATAATGGGTGTTCGGTATTTAGGTAATGAAGGGAATTGTTTTTTTTTTTTTTTTTTTTTTTTTTTGAAACGAAATGAAACGAAATGAGGGAAGGGGGAAGGATCGAACCCCTGACCTCTCACTTAGTGCCAGGTAAAACCCATGCCACTAACTAATTTTAGGATTTTATGCTCGGGAATTGTTCTATTTAGTTTAACAAGAGAATTAAATTTTTAGGAGATGTTTTTATTAAGGATTATACAAATATAAAAATAATAAGGATATTGAAAAAATTAGGACATTAATATTTTTTTTTCCGGATACGAAAGGTTCACACACACTTGTCCCAAGCAGTCTCGAACCCTAGTCTTTTGCCAGGGAGTGACCTAGTGAAACCACTAATTAGGAGAACTAAAATTTTGTCATCAACGAACAAAACAATTTATGTCTCCTCATTGTAAGTATCATTTAATGATGAATTTTTACCTCTTCATCAAATTCCCTTTGTTAAAAGACAGTTTTCTTGTATAGTAGATCATTGAGAGCGACCTTCATAAGGTCGCAGATAGAACTTCGGATAGCTAAAGTCCCAACTATGAGCATGATCTTGATCGACCACTTGACCATTTTAACCCCCTTTTGGGCCAAAACGTCTATGGTCTTGTACTGATTTGGCCTTCTTGACCATTTTGGCCTGCTTTTGGCCCAAAACGTCTAACGTTGATAATCATTGGATTATACCCATGTCAATTTTTGTATATTCTATATATTAGAAGTACTAGAATATGTCTTCTCAAAAAAAGTACTAGAATATATATGTACACTATATAATAATTACATAATATACGAAGAAGTATAACACTCACAAATATTGCATTATGTACGGCTCGAACCCGGTACTAAGAGGTGGTCATGGGCCTTAACTTTAACCACAAAATTAAGGCCTCATTGCCTTAATAATTTGATTTGTTAGACTTTAAACTTTAATTATTCTTTTTACTATCGAAAGATTTTTTTTCAATGATAACATATTGTTCCATCTAGCTAGGTCCAACAAAATCAATTTGCTAACTGATTTTTTAGGGGTAATGGTTATAAAGGACAAATGTTGAGAAAAAATTGTCAAAATTGAAAAATGGTGAAAAAGGACAAACGACACTTGAAAGGACGAATTACTCTTGTCATATTTAACGATTTCAATTTCACTATCAAACAAATCCACTTAAATTAATCCACTATAACATTTTAATATAACAAATCTAATACCAAACAAATCCACTAAAAGAAAAGCAAAAACTAAAAACTTGAGAAATGCATAATCGTCCAGTTGAATGATAATTTATCCTTTTTGAAATTATATTCAATCCACTGGACTAAATGTCAATTAATACATAAATTTTAACCTTTTTAACATATTTTATGTCTAATTAATGGGTTTTTTCTAATTTAAATTGTGTTATATATTTCCTATATTTAGTGTCTTCTATCTTTAAGTAGACTACATCAACCATGGAACATTGTCACAAATGAGTGATCGAATATGTTCATCACAAATTTTTTCACTAATTTAACAATAAATATAGTTACTGGCGCATATTTTTTCGTGACCAATCTAGTTTGTCGCATATTTGTCATAGATAATGGCGCATGATTTTGGCGTGAAGGTTTGTGACAAAATAGTTACTGGTCTTTTGTCATGTACATATCTTGTCACAATATCGCCGCATTTTTTGTGCAAATTATCTTCTTATGTTTTGTCGCTAATTTGAAGCAATGATGTCGCAAATTTCTGCCGAACCATTTTCGACACAAATTTTTTCATCACGAACTTTCGTCACCAAATTCTTGTCACACACATATTTTGTCACAAAGGGGTCGCATGTTCTAGCACAATATTTATATTTGTGATTTGTCACTAAACCATTGAAACTTTGTCACAAATCACCAACGAAATATTTTCGCAACTTTTTGGTCATTAAATTCTCGTCACTAATTAGTGGGAAAATAGATGTGGGCCAAATTTTCCAATAGTGACGAATTAGCTACGATAAATTTTGCGACAAAGATACTTTATCATAGATTTATCACAAAATATGGCGCTGAAATTTGGCGCGAATGTTTGTGACGAAATGGTGACAAAAAGTTTGCAACGTACATTTTTTGTCGCAATGTCATCATGATTCGTGGTAAAAATAATTTATTTGTATTTTGTCAGGAAGTAGTAGCAAATATGTCGCTACTTTGTGACGAAATATTTTCGTGACAAATTTTCGTCACAAATCCGGGAAATTCTAGTAGTGAAAACACAAAGATGTGACTTTTGAAAATTACATAAATCCACTGACCATAAAATACTTAACATTGGGGTCTCTCAAGGACCTGCAAAGTTATTCTCATTCTCTGACCACATCACACATCGTGATATTGTCTTGTCTTACCAGGAATCTTTGATGTTTATGGTTTTAACTACACAAGTGTGTATGTTATTAACCGTTATCTAGCCACCTAAATGTTTTCAAAAAAGCCTCACCTACATATCTACTCATTCACTCAGACAACTAGACATTAACAAGGCCAACCACATGCACAGACATTGATGGATACTAATCCCCTAAGGCAGAAGGACATTCATTCTCTTCCGACGGTCCCAAACTTCAACTTTTAGGAAGAATTCATTCGGTGCCGGAACTAAAAGCATTAGAAGCTTAATCTTGCTTTGTTAAGTTTATGCAAGATTATTAAATTAATGAGTATCAATCAAAACACAATTCGGGGTCTTTGAAATTCAAAACTGCATGATAGGACCATTGGTAGACGCCAAACTCACTCCAGACCCTTGAAGATCATTCTGATATGTATTAGCGCGCCCCAAGCCCTTCTGGCGTGCGAAAAACAGACAGAGCAGTCTGCTTCGATTCTGTTTTACTCTCGGCATATGTCGAACCCCCTTTCCGGACGTCAGAACCCTCGAGACCAATCTGCTGCAAACCCGTTTGTTAGGTGCAGTGCCCGAAAGACAATTATATAATTGTTTTAGGACAGAATTAATAATTCATCTTATTATATGCATGTATGCTTATAATTAAGACACTACTGAAAACCCTAAGTACCTCGTTTATGTAATCACATAACTCAGTATATGGCTATACACAAGAGGATTGAGTTAGTGAGATGTACTTAAAATTAACTTAGTCCGTAGCATTGATTAATCTGAGTACGGGTCTCATGATTAATATGCTAATAATGCACCCAGAATACTTTACGGTGTGACAGTCTTATCCGGGCAGTCGGTAATAGGGTACCTAGTGAGGCATTTATATATGATGATAATCATATAGGGCTGGACCGATTTGATTTAAGTTCTCGATAAAATTCCGTAATCAAGAAGTCTTATCGAATCACAAGATGATAATATATGGATTAATCTCAATCCTGAGGTGATCACATACAACTGCTTAGACTAGGGTAAGGTTTGATGTGTTAGTAAGGATCACTTCATAGTATGTGGTCCAACACTTCTCGTTGGCTCTATTCTGGAATGAGTGAGTAGTCTGTGCTATCACAGATATGGAATCCATTCCTTCCCTCGGGAAGTAGATAGCCAGTTCCCTTGTTTGTTAATCCTAGAAACTGATCGATCCGCGGAGTTCATATTATATTAGTTATGAACTAATTGATCACTAAAGGGTTAATGGTAAATAAGGATAAGAGGTTTTAGAAGGGTTTACGGAGATATCCCGAATCAAAACGAAATGATCTATGGAGGATTTATCCTTATGTAATGATTATATCAGTGGACACCTTATGAACTCATGGTTGAGTGTAAGTTATCTATATTCGGCAGAGTTCAGTTTCGGGTTTATGGTGGTGTAATCCCGGAATTAATAGATTGAATATTATTGTTTTGTCTGACATATAACATTATTTAATTTATTGTAGCTACTGAATATGTGGTCATGGTACCCGACATGGCTCCTAACATAGCATATGTTTTCTCGTCGTTTCACCTCAATTTTAATTAAATAGTTTGATTGGACTATTTAATTGATATGTGGATTAATTATTTAGTTGGACTAGATAATTAAATACACGGAAAAATAAAATTCGTGGACTCGGTCCAATGTGATAAAAAATGCGTGTGGCCTATTTCCAAAAAGGGTGGGGTGCATTTTGAGTATTATTTAAATAGAGAGAAATTAGTTTTCTTGGATAATTATTTAATGTGTGATTTATCTTTTATTTGTTAAATGATAAGTCATGGAATATTAGATAATAATATTATTTATCCTAATTTGTTTGGGGTAATTATTTTATTTATCTTTTATTTGGAATAAGGATTAATCTAATAATTATCTCTTAATTATTAAATCCTTGGAGGACAATGATTACTCTCCTATATAAAGAGAGTTCTCCCAAGCCTTTTGACACAACACATTACACGCATAATTGGGAGGAAAATAGCTTAGAAATTTCAGCTATTGTTCCTTGGGTTTGAGTTTTAGAAAACTTCGGGTTTTCTAAGGTAGCATGTCGAGGAGTTCCGGTGGCTTGAAACACCATCCACCTGGTGGTGCTTGGAGATACATGTTGGAAGACTTTGGCTTCTCAACTAGGATCTCAACTAGCTCGGATTGGATTTAAGATTGTTCTAGACTTTTATTCACCATAAAAAGGTTGGTAATCTAACCCCCTCGTAGGTTAGATCTATTTTATTCATGTATTTTGGTTGTTAGATCAAGATCTTATACTTTCCACTGCGTAATCGGGTGGATCTTGATCCATCCGGCGATATTACATCCTACAAGTGCTAGCAGAGCCTTTGATCTATCAATCAAAGTATATGAATTTTTGATCTAAGGAGTGGAATAGCATGTGCAGATTGTTTTATTTATTTATTTTTTTTAATCCGAAATATCATGTATGTATGCCTTTGTGATTGTTGTGGTTGAAGAGATGGATTGGGGTTGGTATTATTTGCCCATAGATCTATTTTGTAGCTCTTTTGATTAGTTTCAATTGAGCATAGGATTTGTATTTTAATTTATGTCAATCGAAAATGATGTATAAGGTAGTACCGTTTGTAATTTTATTTTGATCCGGATTCGAGACGACAAAGATTATGGTGTTGAAGATCATCAAGAAGGTAAAAACAGGAGGAGGCCGATTGTTTTAATTTCCGGCAATTTTTTTTTCTTCGGCAAAGTTTTTGCGGCAACAATATTTGGTTGCATGACCTATGCATGCGGCTAGGTTATTTGATTGGTCACGGCAGCTTAATTATTTTTTTTACTTGAATCTCTTTAGCCGAAAAGTTTGACTATAAAATAAATAAATAAGTTTTTTTTAAAACAATTATTAATGTAGATATATATATTTTTAAATATATTGTTATATTACGGTATTTTCTTCTCGTCGTTGGTGGTTCGTGTCGAGATCGAAGGTTCGAGATCCGGAAGTTTCAAGATCAAGATCGACGATCGAGATTTGAAGACTCAGAATTAGTTTTACTTTTCCTTAGAAAATAGGTTAGTCGGGGGTACCAACGATGTATCTCGGTGTTTAATTTTTCCGTTATTTTTTCGTGAATGATAGAAACCGGAAAATTGTCATGACATGCATCATATCATGATTCCACTCCAATGCATACATGTAGCTAGTTTATTTCGAATAAATTAGGCATGTATAACTCGTATAATTAGTTAAAAAAACTTCTTTAATTAATATGTGGTAGTTAATTAATTAAGTAACTAATTATAAAAACCGAGGAACCGGGTTTTGTCAACCGTTACGATTTTAGTGATGGATTCTCGGTGAATCCCACTTAGATAAATCGTTGAGTTTTTTGTGAACCTACCTTAACCAGAAACGAGATTACGCTTTGGTTGAAAACATAGAAATCGGAAAATCTTAGTACATGGGTTCGGAAATGGTCTAACCATGGTTGGGCGAGTTCAACTGAGCTACGGCTCGATTGACTCCCCTCCATGTGTGACGTTTGCATAGGGGTTCGACAAGACTTAGCATATCCGATATGCTTTCGGGCTAAACGGGGCTTCTCTTGCCGGATCCGACCGACAGTCACATATGTTCCAACGAATAAGACGGCGTAGGCTTGCCTACTTAACCGATCATGTTCGGAGCACTTTGATTTATTGTTTCCTATTGTCAAGACCGAAACCGTAATTAGTAATCACACCACTTTTTCAAAATATTGAGTGGGAGCGGGGAAGGCGACAGCCGACCCCACGGCCTCTACTATAGGTGCAAGCACGTGAGAGAATGGTAATGCCTCATGCCGCTTTGATTTCGGCCCCCTTTGGATGGTGTTCACCATTATCAAAATTCAAGACTTGGTCTCTGAAAGGATAGGATTTCGGGTACTCGTCGGGTCACTGACCTGCCCCTCGTAGGCATACTCGGGGCGTACTCTGAGATCTGATATAGTAGGTCACACTCATTAAGGGTATTTTAGAAATATCTTGGCTAGAAAAAGGAAGGTAATCAATGATTAAAATCCGGGATGTCTGATTCTCGTGGGATGTTCGATTCCCAATGTTTAATCATTGAGAGAGATTGTCTCAGTTTAACCGTCATAGTTCAGATATCGACCCTCTCGGACAGTACTATGTGAGGTTAAATCCTTGGAATGGTAGGATAGACTTTAAATAAGTTTATTATTCCTAAAATAAAAATCTAGTAGTGAAAATTTAATATTTTTTAATTTAACTTTCTGTCATGTTTATTTTACAACTTAAATCTCTAGGTTTCTAAACTGTTTGTAATAGGACTTCATTAAAAATGTGGAAAGTAACAAGTACGTTGTAAATTATCAAAAGAATGCAGTTATTTTTCGGAAGAGATTTTTCCCTTGAGCCTTTAAAAACTTAAGTGACATAGTATAGGTATGTCACGGATGTCACTCGTGTTGAACGAGAGACGACCATACTTAGTTTACAAAAGATGATATACGACTATCCGAAAAATTCATTTAGTGAATTTTAAAAGTGTAATTACACAACAAATTTCTAAATTGAAAAATTGGAAAATTATATACATAAGGCGTTGCTAGTTAGACGGTATTTGGAACCCATAAACTAGTGGGAGCCTTAGTCTTATGATTTGTTGTTTTTCTGAATCATTAGAAATATGTAATAGACTGCACAGGAGTTTCTCCATTCATTGGAAAAACAAGAATAAAGTGTTACTAGTTAGACAGTATTTGGAACTGATAAACTAGTGGGAGCTTAGTTCTGGAGATTTTATAATCTTTGAAACATCATGAACACAGCATTGCTAGTTAGACAGTATTTGGAATTGATAAACTAGTGGGAGCTTAGTTCTAGGTGATGTTCTAATCTTTGAAAAATCATAAATACAAAGTGTTGCTAGTTAGACAGTATTTGGAACCGATAAACTAGTGGGTGCTTTGGTCTTGTGATTTGACGATTAGAAAAATCGATAGTCCAAGAAAGTAACACTGAACATCCCACAGTTCAAGAGTAACGTCTACTCAAACAAACTGCTAGTTCAAGACTGTTTCCATTTAAGGAAAGTCAAGAATAGGAAAGAAAGTAATCTAAACTAAGTAGTTTTAAGGCTAAACCGGAAAATTAATAAATTGGAAATTAGAGGATAAGGAAAGTGATTTCGGATCACTAACCAATGCATCCTTAGCAATTTTCTCAAAGCTAAAGTTCTTTGGAAGAACTAGGTAGCTTTGCATTAAACGATAAATAAAATAGACAACGGGCAGTTATTTCAGATAGACTAGTGGGAGTGATATAAGGAAATGAATCTCGGATTCAATTCTTGAGTATCACAGAAAATTCATTTTCTATTTTCGGATTCGTTGGAACGAACGTATTCATTTTCAATAGGATAATTTGTTTGTCTTATTGACGATAAATATAACATTCGTAGCACGAACCCAAGACTCGGAATTTTGTTTGATAAGGTCAGAACCAGTAAGAAATGTTGAATAGGTATATGTAACACATCTTAAACAATATAAATGCAAATGGTTTCCGTATTTAGATAAACACTTCTTCTTTCTATTAATTAGTGCATATTCCCCAACGACAAGATCTGCAGACTGGCTTAGGGTGATTCCTATCTCCCAGTCAAAGAACCCTGTCTCAAAGGAACAATGCCTAAGTTTCCTTTCAATCGGGAAAGGGTAATAGATTTAAAGAAGTTACATAGCTTGTTCATATCGACCTTCGGGGTCTTATGAAAGATACAAGCTAGTGGGAGCCTCTGAGTAGTGACATCTTAGTCTGACAACTATTCGAGACTCCGGTAAGTTTATCCAAAATATTTGGAGGAAATCTCTGATTTCATCAGAGATAGAGTATTCCATACTCAAAAATATGTTATTGCGTAGTCTTCGGGACTGATGCTCGGCCTGCCTCCCAGTGAAATGTTTTCACTAAGGGATACACCATGAATTTGCCTTATATAGTTATTGATGTGCTATGATACACTGCTAAACTCATTTAAGATATTGGTTGCAAAATAACGGTTTACGTTGTAATGAAAAACCGAGAAGTCTACCTAAAAGATGCCTACGCATTTGTGGATAAGGAGTGAATTTGGTTCACCCCACTTCCGTAAATAGAGGCATTTAGCACTGAGTGCTTGAAGGTAGGACTGGAAATTTTGCGTACACGTTCAGATCGTGAAATATCTTAATTCATTGAGTAAAGGTTGGTTATAAAACTCGTAAAATCAGAGAATGACGGTTATACTGTCAAACTCGGTCTGATAGAGTCTATAAATAACAACCTTAGATCTTGAAGTATTTGTACTCAAGATGTTACTAACTGATTTATTCAGTCCATGTCCAACACCGGCAGTTGGTGATAACACTAATAAAAAAAACTACTAAACTAGATCAGTATATCAATCCACCCCGAACGCAGTGGGAGTATGGTTTGTCCATTACCCATTGCAGGACCTTACGGTCTATATGGTAGCTTGATGACCTATAGTCCTTCGTGGGCTGTATAGGATCCTGATCATAGAGGTTGGTTTAAAATCCATAACCCTATGAATGGAGTTTGATACTTCAGTTCTGTTGAAACTTTTGTAGAACCACCTGAGTATGTCAGGCCAAGTGGGAGTAATTGGAAATACACGGAGAAGATTCAAATGAATAGGAAAGTTTAACTTTCAACGCAAAGCTAAGTAATTTAGGAGTAATTCCCTAAAAGGTAGAGAGTTAACCAGACCGTGATCTCTCTTACCACTCAGTCTTGCTTGATTTCATCAGAAAGCGGGAAATAGGGGTGATTCCCTAACACTTCCTTGCCGAACAACGGAATCTGAATTCATTCATAACAGAAGGGTTTTAGCTGAGAACAAATAACGGATTCGTTACAAAGTAGAAAATAGGGGTGATTCCCTAAGACCTTTTTGTGAGACTAACAGTATCTTAATTTATTCAGAAAGAACTTTTGGCATGATGCCTGCCATAGCTTATATCCTTTGGGGATTAAAGCAAACCTCTAGGTCATTGCAAAGTCATATATTTTAATATGTGGACTTGACCAGAATATTGATAAGTCTTTCGTAGACTGGGCATCAATATTAGTAAAGTAGTATGTAGATTAGTGTTTGTGAATGGTAACACTGAAACATTTGGAAATAACATGGGTGTGTTATCTGAAGTCAGAGTCTGACATGCCATCGGGATTCATTCTAAAGGATTTGATTCTCTCAAATTCTTGAGAATCGATTATTGGAAATCCCATCCATTCACCTGGTTAAGATATTCTTGCATTTATGCAACATTCAATGATGTAGTCTACCCTACCTCTCAGGAATGGTTATCTAAACCTGCAGATGAATACGAAACGGGATGTTTAGTGAATCCTCAAGTCTCTTCGGGATAATGAGGAATAATAAGCTAGTATATTCAGGTGCAAACTAGAATATAAGTGATAACACTGATTTTGGCTTTAGGTCGGATTAAGGAGGATCGTTAAGTAGATCTTGTCCTCAGTGTTGACTCAAAGGCATATTGAGAGCACTTCAAGAAATTCGGTTTTTAATGAGGAGAATTTAATTGGCCATTTCTCCTCATTAAAGACTTTTAATGAAGAGAAACCACTGCTCATTGCAGCTTCTCTAGTTAAAGGTATATAATGAGGAGAATTGAATCTCCTCATTAATTATATCATACATTTAATGATAATATATCCTCCTCATTAAAATTATTTTAATGACGGAATTTCTCCTCATTAAAATATTTTTTATGATGACTAATCTCCTCATAAAATATTTTTAATGATGACCAATCTCCTCATAAAAATGTTTTTAATGATGACTAATCTCCTCATTAAATCATGAAACATTAATAATACATATCCTCATTAAAAGCCCATTTCTCCCCATTAAATCATGAAATATTAATAATAATTTGCAGTCCAAAACTACATAATATAAGCTTTATACTAATGAAATACATCAATATATACAATGATAGATCATTCCGCAAAAGATAAATTGCATATAAACGTCAATTTAAAGAATTTTCTAATATATATATAACATCCCCAAAAGAAACACGTTGCTTTGGTCATTACAACATAATACCTTCTAAAGTATGCTTACGTACTACAGTAATTGACTGATGGAAAGTGCTTGTTTATACATCTTTGATTGCTGGATTATTGTCTCAGAACACTCCTTTTCAAATGATGCATTATTACCCCTTTCAATTGATACCGATCCATCATTGCCAACATAGCTGGACGACAAAATCTTGTCAGTATTTGAACTAAAATACTTGAATTTCTTGAGAAAAAAAGGCATAAGGGAAAATAAAAGAACTCAACACTTAACCAAATGGAAACAAAGCCACTATACACCCCAAATTACTCAAAACTTTTTATCACATAAAGCACATCTAATATACAAATTAAATTTTCTTCAAGTTGATGTCCAATACATTAATTTTGCACAACGACAATACAAAAGTCAATTAGGAAAACCCAACCATTCTTAATGCAACAAATCCTATGCAGCAACTAAAAGCATCAACACAAAACCTAGACAAATAGCAAACCTAGTCAAATAGCAAACCTGGACAAGTAGCAGCCTAGGCAAAGAGACTAACGTGACAAAACATAAATTCACCTATTGATATAACTAATCGTTTCCTTACGTTAAGCTCTACACTTTTGCTTAGCTTTTATCAGAATTTATGACACATGTGGAATAGATTCAGGAAAATGAGCGAATCTGTCGCACTAGGCAATTGACATGAGAGATAAAATTAGTTGGAAGAAAAGTAACAGAAAAATTCCATTGCACAGAAGAAAATACGCACCAGATCACTTCTGTGCAAATCAGGTGTCAACTTAACATGTTCTTCAAACGTTTCTCCAAAATTACACTAAGTGTCGGTCCCTTGGAAAGGCTAACACAAGTTTAGAGGGAGGGGGGTGAATAAACATGTCACCAAAAACTTTCCAAAAACTGAAAGTACCCCAGGAACTGAGTTTTTACCAAACTCAAACTGATGCTCAGCTCAGTTTTGTTCCTATCCTTTAACTTGTGCGGAGTTCAGCTAGCTCAACTCAGTAAAAGTCAATACTGGCTTATATTTAGTCTTGTTAATTGGCAAATGGATATAGTTTAGACTTTAACAACTAGTTAACTTAGTTTCAGAGTGAAAACTGTATATATATATATATATATATATATATATATATATATATATATATATATATATATATATATATATATATATAATCTGCAATAAAGCAAATGAATGCATAAAGTAAATAAACAAGAATTATAGAGGTTCCAGTGTTGAAATAGTGTCCTAAACCCAATCGGGTTGGACCGGATCCGACCGGGTCGGATCATTTCTACTATTTCTTTATGTTTATACATATATGAAATGGCTTTTCTGTTGTCATATATATGTTCTTTTAAAGAACCAATTATGAATTGTTATATGATAACGTCCTTAGTATTAAACTGTGATAGAGAAACCATGATAGGCGATTATGGTTGATAGATCTCTAATCACTTTAATAAGTTTGATACTTAAATTTCTCTAGACTGATGTACTATTAAACAGGGCATTAGTATGAACAGGCTAGCACGTATTAGATGTCTTCTGGGGCAGGGATAGATCTCGTCTATCGAAGTGTAGAGACACTTAGAATGTACGTGGACGTGTATTAGAGAATGCGTACGTTAGACTGACCCACTTACACGGATAAGTGTCACACTATGTGGCGGTTGTGTAATTATCCTTAAGACCGGAGTCTTCATGGCATCACGGTGTGGATTGTCGTGCTTTGACACTATTGAGGTTTCCCCTAACCACGGGGCGATCATGTGGTAGTGATTGGGTATGATATTGAAGCATGCGGAGTATACATGATTGGTCGTCCAGGAATCGCGTATCCTATGATTGTGATCGAATATCCGAAATGGCCTTCTTATAAGGAATGTCTTACTCTCGTGAATCTTTGCAGAGTGGGAGTAAACGAGTTACTTTGAGAGAGCATGATATCCAGATTATAAGATACGGTCGTTAATGTTTTGACACTCGACTAACGACCGTATGGATATTATTACAAATGATGGGATTGTAAGTTACACGGTAATCAAGCTTCACATGAAAGGTAGTAGTCATTGCATTTGACTCTTCCGATGATTGGGGGTCACGTTGTGTTGCTAGACGCTATCCCGTGATCATTAGGTATGAAGGGCATTTTCGTAATTTACACTTTGTGTCTACGGCCAACATATTCGGAAGCCTATCGGGTCACACACATATGAACATCTAGCCGGATTAAAATGTGGTTATGGATGATAACCAAATAAGCAAAGTTTATCTCGAACTATAAAGGTTATAGTGGTAATTAATATGGTGGTATTTATTTATTATGAATAAATTAAATACGAGATATTAATAATATTATATTAATTAATGAATATTCCGGATGCCAATTTATTGGCTAAAGGTGGTGCAATTTTGGAGTGTATAAGATACACTTGGATTGTGTAATTTAATTAATGGTATTACCATATATTAATATAAGATATATATATATATATATATATATATATATATATATATATATATATATATGTGTGTGTGTGTGTGTGTGTGTGTGTGTGTGTGTGTGTGTGTGTCCCAGCGTGTGATGCATATAATATGCATGTGCATGATTGTGTCCAAAATATTTGTGTATAGATTTATATATATATATATATATATATATATATATATATATATATATATATATATGTGATATATACACATGTGTAAATTGATTTATGGTAATAAGATAAATATAGTCAATATAAGATATTGACAATATCTTGGAAATATTCAATATAAGATATTGACAATATCCTAGATTTATTTAATATAAGATATTATAATAAATGAGATAAATCAATCAATTATATTTTCCTTATTTTATTAGGGAAAATGTTTTCTTCTCCTCCACACAACTTTGGGGCGCCACTTCCTCTTTTTTTTTTTGGTTAAAGGTAAAAATTTTATATAACCAAGGTATGCAAAGTACAAGAGATTACATCCTAATCATAATTTAGAATTAAACTAACACTACACTAGTGTTGAGAAGAGGTTAGATTTGTTGATTCCAAGCTGCATAAGACCCCTGAGGTTAGATTTGTTGGTTCCTCTATTTAAAGGAAGTGGGTGTCAAGCTCTTTTGAACATCACAATTGCAAGAGCTCATAGTTCTTGTGTAAAATAGAAAGCATCTTTTAGAGAGTTGGAGAGAGGGGAAAAGGGCCGGTCTAGCAACCGGAGTTTTCCAATAGCAATCCATGATGGGATTCCGGCGAGCTGTTCGTGTGGACTAGCGGTAGAGGCCGAACACTTGGGCGGCTCTATGCAGAACTACTCTCCTTAGACGGTTAAAGCGTCAATCTTTTAGATCAACCAAGGTAACCACCGTCTTAAGCTTATTTGTTTATTGCTTAAACGAAGTCGATCTTGGGTCGAAAGGAAATAAATTTTTGAATTCACTGCGTTCCGCGTAGATTTCTAACAAAGGGTATCGAGAGAGTTTCGAGCTTAAGCAATAAGCATGTAATTTTGCGTAGTTAATTTTATCGTTTAAAATCACTAATTAAAAGGATGAAAGATTTTTGATTCGCAAAGTGATACATGAAAAGAAAAAAAAACGAGATCGGGTGGTGCTCGGCCGACTGGCGGCGGCACCACCACCGGCGGCGGCTGGTCGGCGGTGGCGGCTGTAGGGCAACCTGTTGCCGGCAGTCGGTTGACCGGTCAATGCTGACGGATCTCCAAATTTTTGTTTTGTGTATTTTGTGATTTAATATGGTTCATAGTTGTGATTGGTAATTCCTCCTTTGTTTAGTTATGTCATGTGGCTAACCAATGGTTCAAATAGTTTGGACCATTGGGATGCCACATGACATTAAAATAATAAGGGTCTTTCCAAACTTTGTTTGTAATAGGCCTAGGCCCTTCCAATTATTTGTTTTGGTAAAAGGCCTAGGCCTAGGCCACTTCCAAAATTTTGATTTTGGAAAGTGGCTAGGCCTAAACCAAAATAATTTGGTCTTTCCAAATATTTGATTTGGAATAGGCCTAGGCCTTTTTCAAATATTTGATTTGTAATAGGCCTAGGCCTAGGACTCTTCCAAAATTTTGATTTTGAAAAGTGGCCAGGCCTAAACAAAATTTGGTTTAGGAAGATGCCTTTTGGTTTAGGAAACCAAATGCATCCCTTTTGGTTAGGAATCAAAAGGGAAGAAACAAAACAGACTTAATTTTAATTTTGATTTATTTTTAGAATAGTTCTAATTAATTAAAATTAAAATTAAAATCGTTTAAAATTAATAGTTAATTTTATTTCGATTAAAATCATTTAATTAATTAAATGTTAATTATTTGATTGATTGGATAAAATTATTTAATAGATTAAATGTTAATTGATTAATTAAGACGCAAGTAGTTAAATTTTAATGTTATCTTTTTCATAAGATTTTATTGTATGGATTAGATATAGTAGATATAATATGATTATATGGACCCCGATTGATCATGGACTCGACCGATAGGATAGATGTGAATGGTTTAATTTTTCTGTTGGTTTAAAAAATTTCCTAGGCCGTTATGAAGAACGTGACCTAGTTTATTTTCTGCATTTATCCCATTCCCATTAGCTCCCCCCGTGTGCGGCAGGTGTATTTATTTTATTAGATGGAATTAAATGTAACAAGAATGGAGCAGAAGATGAAGACCAAAGAAAGACAAAAATAAAGATCTCATTGGAGAATGGAGCATTAAAGATCCTATTGACGGTTGCAGCTACCTTTAGATTGCGACCCGTGGTTTCGTCAGTTTGTATTCGAAACCGCACCTAGGAAAAGTTCATGATCATACCGGTTACTTTACGCATTTATTTATTTTGTGCTTGTATTTATTTTATATGATACGATAGATGAATGACTAGGCACGATCTAGATAAATGTATAGGATGTATGTCTATAGAGATAGATATACTTGATGAGACCATAATTAAAATTAATTAAGTGAATTAGTTTACATAAATACTTCCACCTCAAAAGAATCAAGTTGAAATTGCCTCCTCATATTATAATGACGGTGAAGAGCCCTTGTTCGGATCCAACTCATCAGCCAAAGCAGGGGGTTGACCTACCTCGGGTATATCGTTATTATCGAGATATGATCGTATGAGATCTCACGAATATTGGGGTTATGACTTGACTAAGAATTCTCTCGGCCACCAGCCAAAGCGGGGTCGTTTGGATTTTAGAGGCAAGGGTTTGACTACTTCATAAGACGAAAATTGTCAAAGATTTGACTAGTCAAACAACAAGAGTCGTAAAGGATACGATTGACAAAGGGATGTTGTCTACCTATTAGACTATTTTTGGCCCACCAGCCAAAGCGGGGGTCACGGTAGTTTAGTGGGATCTTGTCCACTAAAGAAATTAATAATTCTTGAAAGTTAATTGGGAGTAGTTGACTAGTGGGAGCAAAATCATAAACCAAAAGACCATTTTTGATTTTGCGTGTATAAACAACAACTCTTTTATTTTCATTTTTATGTTGTAGTTTTAGCAAAATTTATATTTATGTTATATTCTCGATTAGTAAAACCAAATTATGACTGTTACCTTTTGAGAAACGTTCTCAAATATGGTTAAGTAATTTTAATCCTTTTAAAATAAGCAATGACATGAGCAATCCCGTTATAGTAGTTAGAGACAATGAGATTACATAATTGATGCAGTGCTCCGAGACTTTAATTATTAATGAAAGCGGAAGCTCATGATGTGATTAAATCATTTTAAATAAGTTTCAACGAATTAGTCATATATTTGATACGATCCAAGATGATCATTCAGTCATACGATGACAATTAATTCAAACGTTGCATAAGAATGACCACATCGAATTTTGGAAAAGTTGTTTTCAAAATTGTAAGATTTAGGTATCGACTTAATTCTTTAAACATTGCTTAAAGGTTAATTAAATAGTTAATGTTTTGAATACGATTCAAAATGTTAAATAAACTATTTAATAAACTTCAGATTTTCTTTATGAAAGGAAATCAAAGACATAGCTCTTGTGATCTTTTTAAGTCTTATGAAGACTACAATAAGAAACATTTTCAAGTGCTTAAAGGATTAAAAAGGAAAGTTAGGGCATGTGCTTAAATAGAGAACTTATTGAAGTTTCTATTCTAGGCAAGTGAGATGAGATAAATCTATATAAGTGAAAGTCAACTATTAGATATATGATATCTTGCGAGTGTGATTAAATTAGAAAGATTAAATACAGATATGGAAGGTGAAGCAAACGTTGTAACACTTACCATATTCTGGATCTAGTAAACTGATAAGGGAACTATATAAATGTTATTATGTTCAGGTTCTTATGAAAAACATACTTTCAGTTATTTGTTAGGATTTAGTAGAAATATTCAATTGTAAAGAATAAATGTTATTCCGATAAAGTTGGAAGGTCACTGAATCTAACATACTAGATTGATGTCATATAGTTGATATATGTGATGAGATCTCAACTAAATATTTGTATGGCTGTTATCCTTAATATTTGTGGTTGTTCTAGACATAGTCTCTCTGGAAGGAAGGCGTGTAACTAAACGTCATTCTGATGATGTTGAACCATATGATTATGAATCATGTGGGTAATACGTATATTATCTAAATATGACTAAAATACCCTTTTATGAAAAGGTTATAAAATCTAGAAAGTTGTCCAAAGCCTAGACATACCGATGTTTGTTGGCTTGTGACAATTAATGCCACAAATAATTGTTTATTAGTCTCTACGACTATTTTTAGAAATAGTCAAGTGTACTCAGTGAAGTGCATAATTCGGAAAGCCCGAAAAGTTCGAGCTAGTATGAATATGAGGTTGATGAGCTACTTAGAAATTAATCTTCAATTGGATTGAAGTAATTAATACCTGAAGGGTGTTTCAGAAGTCGTCTGAAAAGGAATAAGATTCTTCCCATGAAGGATACCATCTTTGGGATACACAATTAGATTGTGTTCGTAAAATGGAAACAACACTTTATATGATAAAGGTGTGACGCAAGCCATGCGAAGTATCCCTTACCCGTTTCGGGATAGAGCCCTTATACTTAACCGAGTTCCGAAGAATGAAGGTTGAATAAAATTCCATATTAGATATGGGAGAAGATAATGTCAAATCTATCATAACCGATGATTTGAAGTTGTCATAGGCAAAGTCAGAAAGGCTTGGAGCCTGGTACGACATATGCAACTTTGTGGAATATCTTAGCAAGTACGCCAGATATTATTTACTCGTCCACGGAGCAAAAGGTGTTTGTCTCCAAACATGCCGTCTTCTAGAGAAAGTGTTTCTTCCAAAAGAAACAGTGGGAGTAAATTAGATCTCAAGAGAGATTGAGAACCACAAAGATATATTCAACCAAAGGAACGTGAGCAGGCGCCACATAGCGATGAGGTGTAAAAGACGCTCAAAGGCACACAAAAGTTCTGTAAAGTCATGGATAACCTCAAGCCTGAAAAAGGCCGCCGGTATGTTCATCTTGAAGAATTAATATCTCACGACTTATGAAAGAATGTTTGAAAGGCAAGATTGAGAGATATGTCTAGAGCCATAATATCTCGAATTAGATTCCATCAAAGACAACCGGGTTATGAACCTAGTCCTGCTTACCTGAGGAATGTCCCCGTAAGGTGAGCCCGATTCTATTCGAGATAATACTTGTTATAACTTTGTATCTTGACTATATGATAGTGTTGAAAATGTTGGGCAGACAGCTCGATGTTCATAGACGATAACATGATATGTAAGCCCACGAGATCCATTTATGGACTCAAACAAGTTTCTCTAGACAATTTCTTTGTTTGATAATCAAAGGAGTTTGATTTAGTCAAAAGAAGGATATGCCCATGTGCAAGATGGATAGTGGGAGTGTGTTATGATTTTTGAGTAAGGTATTAGAAATCTCTCTCATGGATCATCACCCCATGTCACAGTCCATTAATGTTTGGTAGTTCAAGGTCTTTACGGAAGCACTTGGATTGGCAGTTCTTATTTTTAGAAATAAGAATTTATAGTGATAGATTTAACTGCTATTAGATTATAGTTTACCTATATAGATATGATGCTAAAATAGTTTAGCATAGATCGCGTAAGGAGATACTGCTAGCCGGTGTTCTCAATATCTATCTATGTTAGGACGTTAGTCCTAAAGATAAGGTGAAAGATGATGATAATTATGAAGGTTTCCTTTGCAACTGCGATAGGAACCATCATAAGAGTTATGTCAGATGTTCATACTTCATGAAGAGTCATGAGCAAGTATGAAAGTAAATCTGATGAATGTCGAGAACATCCTTAAACAAGTTAAGGATGGTTTCCTAGTTTATCGAAACTTTGAATCAGAAAAATATAGATATACAGACGTGTATCCTGAGTCTTATGAAGGCGAGTGGGACCTACAGTCTGGGTTTGCAGTCACTTGGATTAAGTGATACAGTGAGCTGGAAATGTTCTAGCCTATGGGTCACTGTAAATTCTACAACGAGGCCAAAACACAGTAGTGCCTTAGAGGCGCAGCGGGAGCAGTACATGGATCTAGTAGGTTCATTCATGAACCTTGTACGGTTCTTCCACCTTTTCTATATAGCTGATATAGTAAGTGGATTCATTGCTTAAAGCAAGGACCGGGGTCTCGTCAGAGATCCGTGTGTGTGTTGAGGCGGTTCCTTTGACTTGGTCATTTGGAGCAGGGTATGAAGATAGTCTAAGTCCCCACAGATAGAGATCCGTTTACGGCTAGGGCTGGTTGCGAGTATTTCATGAGATTCTTGTGTTTCAACTTGGTCTTGTCTGTGCGAATGATTGGTTTTAGGCCAAGTGGGAGATTGTTGAAATAGTGTCCTAAACCCAATCGGGTTGGACCGGATCCAACCGGGTCGGATCATTTCTACTATTTCTTTATGTTTATACATATATGAAATGGCTTTTCTGTTGTCATATATATGTTCTTTTAAAGAACCAATTATGAATTGTTATATGATAACGTCCTTAGTATTAAACTGTGATAGAGAAACCATGATAGGCGATTATGGTTGATGCGATCTCTAATCACTTTAATAAGTTTGATACTTAAATGTCTCTAGACTGATGTACTATTAAACAGGGCATTGATAGTATGAACAAAGCAGCACGTATTAGATGTCTTCTGTCTTTAAGGCGGCGTGGATAGATCTCGTCTATCGAAGTGTAGAGACACTTAGACTGTACGTGGACGTGTATTAGAGAATGCGTACGTTAGACTGACCCACTTACACGGATAAGTGTCACACTAAGTGGCGGTTGTGTAATTATCCTTAAGACCGGAGTCTTCATGGCATCACGGTGTGGATTGTCATGCTTTGACACTATTGAGGTTTCCCCTAACCATGGTGCGATCATGCGGTAGTGATTGGGTATGATATTGAAACATGCGGAGTATACATGATTGGTCGTCCGGGAATCGTGTATCCTATGATTGAGATCGAATATCCGAAATGGCCTTCTTATAAGAAATGTCTTACTCTCGTGAATCTTTGCAAAGTGGGAGTAAACGAGTTACTTTGAGAGATCATGATATCCAGATTATAAGATACGGTCGTTGATGTTTTGACACTCGACTAACGACCGTATGGATATTATTACAGCTATGAGATTGTAAGTTACACGGTAACTGTTTCACATGAAAGGTAGTAGTCATTGCATTTGACTCTTCCGATGATTGGGGGTCTCGGTGTGTTGATAGACGCTATCCCGTGATCGTTAGGTATGAAGGGCATTTTCGTAATTTACACTTTGTGTCTACGGCCAACATATTCGGAAGCCTATCGGGTCACAAACATATGAACATCTAGCCGGATTAAAATGTGGTTATAGATGATAACCAAATAAGAAAAATTTATCTCGAACTATAAAGGTTATAGTGGCAAATTAATATGGTGGTATTTATTTATTATGAATAAATTAAATACAAGATATTAATAATATTATATTAATTAAAGAATATTCGGATGTCAATTTATTGGCTAAAGGTATGCAATTTTGGAGTGTATAAGATACACTTGGATTGTGCAATTTAATTAATTATTACTATATATATATATATATATATATATATATATATATATATATATATATATATATATATATATATATATATTTGTGTCCCAGCGTGTGATGCATATAATATGCATATGCATGATTGTGTCCAAAACATTTGTGTATAGATTTTTATATATATATATATATATATATATATATATAGATTTATATATATATATATATATATATATATATATATATATATATATATGTGATATATACACATATGTAAATTGATTTATGGTAATAAGATAAATATAGTCAATATAAGATATTGACAATATCTTGGAAATATTCAATATAAGATATTGACAATATCCTAGATTTATTTAATATAAGATATTATAATAAATGAGATAAATCAATCAATTATATTTTCCATATTTTATTTGGAAAAATGTTTTCTTCTCCTCCACACAACTTTGGGGCGCCACTTCCTCTATTTAAAGGAAGTGGGTGTCAAGCTCTTTTAAACATCACAATTGCAAGAGCTCATAGTTCTTGTGTAAAATAGAAAGCATCATTTAGAGAGTTGGAGAGAGGGGAAAAGGGCCGGTCTAGCAACCGGAGTTTTTCAATAGCAATCCATGATGGGATTCCGGCGAGCTGTTCGTGTGGACTAGCGGTAGAGGCCGAACACTTGGGCGGCTCTATGCAGAACTACTCTCCTTAGACGGTTAAAGCGTCGATCTTTTAGATCAACCAAGGTAACCACCGTCTTAAGCTTATTTGTTTATTGCTTAAACGAAGTCGATCTTGGGTCGAAAGGAAATAAATTTTTGAATTCCACTGCGTTCCCGCGTAGATTTCCTAACACCAGGTGGTTTAATCATGTACGTCCTCTCTTCCCCTGTGATGCGGAGGAAAATTCCACTAGAACTTCTTTGAGATGACACGGTTACAAAAAGTTCTAAACTGATAGTCCTTGACTAATCCCTAGCTTCACTATCTAAACACTTGTAGAACAGGTATGATTGCTGCTCTTCAATTGTTTGAAACACTGGTCCTTGGAAGGTAGAATTGCCTCTTCACCAGCTCATCACAAACACAGTCTTCCTGACTGCACTCAACTGTCCTTCACACCTTCTTGGTGTTTCACAGTCTAAACCTTGATAAAATCAAAGTTGAGACTTGAATCAATAACTATGATTCAATTGTGATTAGAGCTTTTCTTCTGGATAAATAAATTATGCACGGCTCTGAGTTTCTTCAAATGATAGATCTTGATTTTTCTTGAATGTGCTTGAGGAAACTTTCTTGATCTGTAATTGAGTACTTAGCAGGAATTCTTTTGAAATTGGCTTTCCCCTTTAATTAGATCTTTATTGACTAGATAGATTCTTTTTAATTCCTCCTGCTCTCTCTCTGTCTCTTGCTGTTGTAGAGGTAGTCTATTTATAGGGGTTTATTGCTCCTGCTTGAATGTTGTAACGGCTATATTTCTGACCGTTCTGTTGTGTCAGTATTTCATCCAATAAAATTGCTTCCTTTATAACGTTCGACTGTACGATCAGTTTATTGAATGATTGTCACATAAAACTGAGTTTCCTTATCAGTTTTATGCTGAGTTTATCACTTGTCAGTTTCTTGAATGACTTGGAGCGTTAACTGAGATTTTACTCTTCTTCAAATATCAGTACTCCCATTTTCATCTGATTATAATTGACTTAATCAGAGTACACCATGACTCATTATCATCTAAGAACTCATTGTCCTTATGATTCTTAGGTCTTCATACAAGATCTATAAAGTCAGTTCAGGTCACCACAATCTTGCCTAAAGTCTAACTTTACAGTCTCGACTTAGTCTTCATAACTGAGTTTGAACCTCGCTTCTTCAATCTTCAATAACCGAGTTTGTGACCCTCGCTTCTTCAACTTCCGAGATAAGCCAACCGAGTCTCAGAATCTCAACGAACTTACCTTCTTCGGCCTCTTTATCGAATCTCGCTTTAACTAAATCTCGCTTAGATTCTCGCCTCGGCCTAGAACTATTACAAAGTTGTTTGTTTCATTTAACCTATACAAATATCGACTCTATAAAATCCTATACATTGATATCTAGACATCTTTTGCTTTGCACTATAACAAATGAGTTATGACACTTCATCAATGGGGTTTAGAACAATAACTGATTAAGCGATGAATCATCATCAAAATATAAATTTTATTTCCAACAATTTCCCCCTTTTTGATGATGTCAATACCCTCCTTAAACGCAATGCAAAAAGATAAAACACAATACAGTAAAAAAACGCAATGAACTGAGAAACTGAGAATTTATTTGATAACTGAGTTACAAGAAAGAGTAATAAAATACAACATAATAAAAAGAACTAGAAGATAGTTTCTTTTTATTTGGCAGATAGAGAAAATTGATTATCATAATTTTCTGCAACAGATCTCATAGCATCATTTGTAGCTGAGCTTTCAATTCCATTGATGCTTGCCCAAATGTTCCATGATTCAGATAGATTGTGCTTCCTGAAAAATTTGTTTTTGAAAAGAACTGCGAAAGTGAAGACAGTTGCCCTTAGTCTTTCATTGGTAGCTATTCTCAATAGATTTTGAACAAATTCAGGTTCAGCCTTTTCAATTTTCTCTGATTGTTTATCTATAACACCATCTGCTTCCCATTTCTTCAGTTTATTCCAATAGTGCATGAGCACCTTCTGCATGTGTAGGAACGATTCTAGAGATTCTTCTCTTGATACTCCTTCCCTTTCTGGTAAGTTTCTAAATAAACTGTATAGTCGATAATCCAAACCAACTCTCTTGTCAGTCGGTTCTGAGTATTTAACAATCAGCTCCATTTCTTCATCAGTGAAATCTCCTCTTGCTTTCTTTAGTTCATTCTGTAAGGACTTGTGGCATCTCAGCTGCAGGCCTTTTAAGATATCCAAACTTTCCCTCTTATTGACATCATCTTTATGAATCAGGCTCTTGATGTAAGCGTTCAATGTTTGTTGAGTTGATACCAAAATGGTTTGAGCCACAACAGAGTCCTTCATGCCATGTTCCATTAAGATCATTCTATCTACCAGATTATTAAGAATAATTTCCCATCTATCTTGAGTTTCATCTCTTCTTGTATCATGCTCGATGGTTGTTTTGCGAAGCTCAAGCAGGGTGTATTGACAGTTATCATGGACGATATCCATTTTCTTTTCAAGATTGCTTCTTTCATCTTTGCTGGCTTCTAAGGCATGTAGAACCTTTCCAAATAAGCTGTTATCGTCTTTCTGAATTCTGATTATCTCATTATGATAAAACTTAATGAGATCAACTGAGTGGGTAAATCTTTTGAACTTCCCGCTTGTTGTTCTTTTCCTTTGTTTGTCTCAAATTTCGCTTGGTTTAGCTTGCTTTAGAGGTGAGGAACAATTTGCTTCATTTTTCTCTCAGTATTCACCGATTGTCTTCTTTCTTCGATTGTTTCTTAGCTTCTTCCAAGCTTGATGGGTCAATGACTTTTGCAGTGACATGATATGCGTTAAGTTCATCATCTGACCCTTTTCCAGGCATGTTTGCCACAGTTCTTGCTATTTCAAGTGTAGACTAGTCAGTGGGAGATTGGTAACCTCCTTCTTGTTCTTTATCTTGCTGTGTTTCAGATACACTTTCATAACTTGAACTTCCACTGCTTTCACCAGAACTACTAGAATCATCATCAGTGTTATATCCTGTTGCAGTTTCCTTTTCTTGTAGAGAGGCCAGAATCCCTTTTTGCAAGTTGGGATCTTCCTGAAAATCATCATCACCATCATCATCATCATCATCATCATCGTTCTTTTTGGAACTTTCACCAGTTGTGGCTTCTTTCCAATAACTGTTTCTGATCAGCGCATACCCTTGATTTAAGAACTCATCGGTATTGATTATCTCCGATAGATTTGTAATGTTGTATAAATCAAATACCCATTTCTCGGTAATTTCCATTTCTGCCAGCTAACTTCTTTGATTGGCAATGGAACTGAGTTTCCAAGTTCGATATCTGCTCAATCGCTCATAATCAGCTGTCATTAGTTCTCCATAATCAGTTGTGGATTTAAATGGTGTGAGAGTGTCCTCTGATTCTCTTGTGATAGAATCTTCAATTTGCATGGGATCAGTTCTTGCAACATCATCAGTCTACATAAGATCGGTTCTGCGGGTTCCTCCCTCAGTAGTGTCTGGGACGACTGATGTCTCTTTTTCGGTAACAGAAACTGAGATTATCGGCTCAGTTTCCAAAATTTTCTCACTTACAAGTTCTTCAGCAACTTGTTTATCACTAGGTTCAAGTTCCAATTCAGTAACATGAACTTCATTCATTGTAAGCTCAGTGGGTTCTTCTTCATTGATTTTCTCATCCAAAAGAATAACCGTGGTTGATTCTTTTTTTGCTTCAGCCTCTTTTTCCTTAGGGTGAGGAGCTGAAAATTCTTTTATTGTTTCCTCGTGTTCCAATCTAGGAGCAGATTCTTTAGAAGTAGACTTGGATCTTGAAAGCAACATGAGCATATTCAGCGTTGTTTCGTCAATCAGTCTTTCATCACTGTCAGATTCTTCATCAACATACTCGCCTCGTGGTCCTGCTCTCTCGAAGTTTCAACTTCCTTCTGTATGACAGTTTCAACAACTTGTTCTTTGTTGACAACTTCAGTTTCCATTGTCACTTCTTTTTCTTGTGACTGAGTAGATGGTTCTTGAATTTGTAAAACTTCAGTTACTAAAACTGGAGTGGGCTCGGTGAGAGTAGCTTCAGTTCTTACTACTGGTGTTGGTGACACTTCTGTTGGTTTCTCAGTAACTTGATCAGTTATGCCTTTTTTTGTATCTTCCAACTGTTTTCTTCTATTCCTTAGATCTTCAACCTGTTCCAAAACTTCATCTCAAGTTGCAGGTTTCTTCGATTTCCTGCTTTTCTTCTTTTTAGGTTCATTCACAGATTTCTCAGCTTTCCTTTTTCCATCTTTTTCTTCCTTAATAACAATCTTCCCATCAGCAACTGGTGTTTCTTTTCTCTTTGCGATTCCAAAATGGTCTAGTATTCTTTGGACTACTAATGCAAGAGTTTTCTTGTGATAAAATCGACCCTTTTTTACATCAGTTTTCTTCTTGGGTAAGTCAATTGATTGTGCTGTCAATTGATCAAACAGATACCTTGGCCAATTGAAACTTTCTTCAAACCAAATCACATATAGTAAATCTAATTTAGCTCCAGATAGATTGCTAAAGTTTCGTGCATTTCCAATTATGCAATTTGCTAACATCTTTGAGAGAAAATTAAATTCTGGCTTGAGTAAGCTTGTGCTCCCGGTCTGTGAGACAGCAGATTCTCCAATAATCGTTATATCTTTCCATAGCTTCTCCTTTTGTTCCTTAGTTAGCTTGATGGCTGCTGATCCCCTGGATTTGTCAAACCCAAAGATTTCTGCTATTAGATCTTCGGTGACCTTGATCTCCTTACCATTGACAGTGGTGGTGTAGGTGTGTGTGTCTTCTCCTTCTATAGTTGTCTTCCTGAATTCATAGAAGTCTCCAATGCTTTCTAGACATACACTTTTCAGATCGATGTTGAATACAGCATCCAAACCTTTAATTTTTTGGATTTTTGTTGCAATTGAATTGACTAGTGTTTGATCAATATACTTTGCAATATACTGGTCAAGAGATACGATCATTCCAGGTTCAACAAGAGTGAAAGTCATTCTTCTGGATTTGAATGAGAGTTTTGAAAATTTGAGATTCAGAGAGTAGATTCAAATTTTAAGCGTAAAGAATTATAAACGAAAATTCTGGGTATTTATAATTTGTAGCAGGGGTAGTTAAGAATTGAGTGGGACTTAAAACGTCTGGTCATAAATGTTTTGAGATTGCGAAAAAGGTGGATGAGTGGAAAATATGGACGGTTTAGATTGAGAAGGACCACGTCTTTTCTTGACATCTGTGGCTAGAGAATAGAGTAGGTACGGTGCATCAACTGTTGTATGCGTTCAGTTTTGTCCTTGTGCTGAATTCAAAAACTCAGTTGTAAATACAACTCAATTTTGTGAATTAAGCTCCTTAGTTCTCAGCTAGCGATATTTCTCCTGCAAAATAAGAAATTTTTTGTACCCATATCTGTTTGGGTCCTAACTGATTAGCTTTGGATGATACAACTCTATTTTTAATTTTATACCTCTCTTGATATTTTGACTGAGTAAAGTCAATTTTCACAAACTTTTCCTATTTTGTCTTAACAGCTTTAGGGTTGTTCAGTTTGTGAAACTGATGTGATGGTTCTTTCCAATCTTCATTAGTGGGAAATAATCTTCCTTTCCCTCTGAGTTTATTATTCCACGAATGATCTTCATTCTTAAATGGGTATGACTTGAAGATTTTTCTTATCGATCTCGGATCGCTTTCTGCTTTTATCCTTCGAGTCTTCCCCAGTAAAATCTGTTGGCTTGGTGAATTTTACCAACCGATTTTTCGCTTTTATCGATTTGCGCTTTGGGTTTGTCTTTGAGTTTTTGTCAATTCTAATAATTTTATCGCTTTTCTAAGTTCTTGACTTTTGAGTAGTCACAAATTTTATTGCAACTGATCTTGGTCTGAACTTAGAGTTATACTGATTATCAAACCCTAAACCAGATCTATCTCCAAATGGTTTTCCTGGTTTGAATTGAACTCTGGAAATTGGATCAACTGATGATTCTGTGATGTTTATTGCTTTTGTTGATTCATCGGTTGGTCGAATTACTCTGGTTCCATTATTAGCCTTGATTTGATTGATTTCAGCATTCAATCTCCAAATTTCATTTTTCAATAACTTTTTCTCCTTTTTGACATTCTCATAATTCTTTTGAATTACCTCTAATTCCTTTATGAGTATGTCCAAGGATTTATTGAAATCATCATTTCTTTGATTGTTTATGGTAGTGTGAGTGCTGGATGTAGATGCGATTACCTCCTAATTTTTGATAGGTAGATCTTCTGTCGAGGAATCATCATCAATTAGAACTTGTTTTCCTTTATCAGTAGCATTTGCCTGTGTAGCTCCTAGCAGTATGATTTCTTCATCACTTTCACCTCCATGACTTGTAGGTAGAGTCTCATCAATATCTTTGGTTTTTGCACTGGATCCTTTGGTTAGTTTTTCATCTATATAATTAGCTACTTGTAGTAACTCTCTTTCCGCTTCTTCTGAAAGATCGCCTAGGGATGGAAATACTCTGCATTCATCATCAACATTCGCATTAAGCTCAATGTCTTCATCATATCTGAAATGAGGTTCCGAATTTGTGTGAGAGCTTGTAGTATTGAATCTTTCAAATACTTGATCGTGGAAATCATAGACAACATTCTGCAAGTAGTCAGTCAGGGACTTATTTAGCCAATTTCTAATTCTAGATGTATCCATTGTAATGATGTACAGTAAGGTTTTTCAACAATTGATTGTTCCGAAATAACTGATGCACAGTTATCTCCTTGAGCAGTAACAACTCGGATCTCCTCCCAAAGGAAGAACTTGCTCCGATACCAATTGTTGGTCCCTTGGAAACGCTAACACAAGTTTAGAGGGGGGTGAATAAACTTGTCACCAAAAACTTTCCCAAAACTGAAAGTACCCCAGGAACTGAGTTTTTACCAAAATCAAACGATGCTCACTTCAGCTTTTGTTCCTCGCCTCCTTTACTTGTGCGGAGTTCAGCTAACTCAACTGAGTATAAGTCAATACTGACTTATATTTAGTCTTGTTAACTGGCAGTGGATATAGTTTAGCCTTTAACAACTAGTTAACTTAGTTTCAGAGTGAAAACCAGATATATATAACTGCAATAAAGTAAATGAATGCGTAAAGTAAATAAACAAGAATTATAGAGGTTCCAGGTGGTGTAATCATGTACGTCCTCTCTTCCCCAATGATGCGGAGGAAAATTCCACTAGAACTTCTTTGAGATGGCCCGGTTACAAAAAGTTCTAAACTGATAGTCCTTGACTAATCCCTAGCTTCATTATTTAAACACTGGTAGAACATGTAGGATTGATTCTCTTCAATTGTTTGAAACACTGGTCTTTGGAGGGTAGAATTTTCTCTTCACCAGCTCATCACAAACACAGTTTTCCTGACTGCACTCAACTGTCCTTCACACCTTCTTGGTGTTTCACAGTCTAAACCTTTGATAAAATCAAATTTTAGACTTGAATCAATAACTATGATTCAATTGTGATTAGAGCTTTTCTTCTGGATAAATAAATTATGCACGGCTCTGAGTCTCTTCAAATGATAGATCTTGATTTTGCTTGAATGTGCTTGAAGAAACTTTCTTGATCTGTAATTGAGTACTTAGCAGGAATTCTTTTGAAATTGGCTTTCCTTTTTAATTAGATATTTCTTGACTAGATAGATTCTTTTTAATTCCTCCTGCTCTCTCTCTCCGTCTCTTACTGTTGTAGCGGTAGTCTATTTATAGGGGTTTATTGCTCCTGCTTGAATGTTGTAACGGCTATATTTCTGACCGTTCTGCTGTGTCAGTTTTTCATCCAATAAAATTGCTTCCTGTTCGGTAAAAACTAGTTTTATAATTTATAAACCGAAACACCCCAAGTATAAGGATCGTAGTATAGGATGTTTACGGGTCGTCCTAAGGGAGTGGAATGTTTATCGGATTCAAATATAAATCTATATCGATTATGTCACAATTATCTATCTAAACTAAAGTGAAACTAACTAAAACCTAAACCTAAGAATTGAAACTAAAACAGAATAAAAAACAAGCGAAAAATAATAAGAAAACAAAGAATACGGACGGCGTTCACTAAAGTAAACGAAAGTGCGGATACGAAAACCTCTTCGGACGAAAGCGTACGCTGTTGCGGACGAGCGTCTAACTCTGAATCAAGCGAAAAGTGCGAGGGAAAAAGCGAGGAAATTAGGGTTTATAAAACTAGAACGTAAACTAAACTTAATCTAAACGATTCGATTAAAACAATTAAAGGAAAACACAAATGAGGCAACGAATCCACCCATCAACCAACAACCCCCAACTAGATGGTGATCTAAAGATGTAGTTTTTAGTAGTGATTTTTCACTAATTCAATTAAATTTCTTCAACCAAATTCTAGGGTTTCGTTTATCTTTTCAAACAAACTAAACATGCAATCAACACGAAATCACGAGATTGTTTCCAGGCTCTTACTCAACTAATCATGCATAATCTCTTAAAACACAATTAGATGCATTACTTTGAATAAAAGAGAACTTAAATAAACATACTTTCATAAATTTATTCAAGCATAAATTAAACATAGATCGTTTCATCAAATCTTAATTCAATAAAACTTAAACAATATAAAACAGATCCAAAGTAATGAAAAACTATGAAATAAACTCACTACACATAAGCATCGAACTCTCTAGTTGGTTTGTGTTGTTGATAGGCTTCCTCCGTCGACTCACTGCAAGGCTTTTAGCCAACAATCATGTTGGAGATGATTGTTGGGTTGGAGAAGTTCATCTCTGTGTAAAAAGGCTTGTGGCCGCAGCTTTTTGGTGTAAAATTGCGATCTCAATTATGTGGTATGAATTAGGGTTGGGGATGCCGCTTTATTTATAGGAATTTGATGTCGGCTAGGGTTAAGTCGGCAACGGACGCTCGTCTAAATATCCGGACGCCCGTCCAGAATGCCTGGACGCTGAGTAAACGCTCGTTCATCCTCCGTCTGAACTCTCTGAATGTAAAAATACGATTACGACGCCGCATAGACGCCGATTCACTTCGGGCGCTGTTCAAGATCGATGACGCCCGTTTGAACTGCTGAGGATCGGATCTCTTCATCTTTATCCAATTTCTTCAAGCCAATTCCAACTCTATCTCTTGTAATTCGACTTGAGCTTCATTTATCCTCATTATATGCACGAAAATTAACTCCTACATGATAAATAAACAATGCAAAAATGTAATAAAACTCAACTAATAATAATTCCATTAAATTAACACTTAAAATCATCAATTTTGCATACAACCCTCTTAAAATCATCTTTACTCAATATTTACACTTAAACCCTTAATTCTCATGCAAATTACGCAAATGTGGGGAAAATAATAATGAAATAAACCTTTAATAATCATATAAATATGGCCTTAACAACACCCCCACACTTAACTTTTTGTACGTCCTCGGACAAAACAATCAAAACTATAGCTCAACTTTATATGCAATCCACATAGATCTCTAACTCACGTAACAAAAGATACAACAACTATAGCAAACAATACCATCACAGAGATAGATTCGGTGTATGTGTGACAAGCCATTCTCAATCTAACAAGCCTTTCAAAGAAATATCCTCTCAAAGATTCCAATGACTATCCTAGGTACCGACAGTAATAGCTCCACTCAAAGCCTTCCCACGCACTCAGTAGGATAATCCCCACAGCATATCATGCGGTTCTACTGGGTATAAGATCCATGATAACAAAGACTTCACTTTATTTTTACTCATCAGTTCCAAAATTTTCAAATTTGACGCATATCAGAATGAGCTTTTACCCATCATAGTAGAATAGGATGTTTCGTGATAACACCCTACCTTACTCAAATCATAAGGTAGCTTCTTCTAACTGACTATCGTGAGCTATTGGTCATCATAGTGGTATAGGACATACGAGGTATACCCTACCGCACTCAAATCATTAACCAGCTTCCGACAAACGTATTTATTAATAATTGCTCACTCACTTTATTCATTCACTATTCAAAGTCATAAGTTACATCTCACTTATCACATTCAAACGTTATGATATTCACAGTACACGGTCTAACTTAGGTGTAACTATACTGACCTTCCTAAGATAAATCATTAAAAATAATGAAAGGATATAATTCAAAAGTCATGCTTCAAAATCAAAGGCTTTCGTGAGTGAAAAACGAAACTATCTCCATAAAAGTAAAACATGCTATAATTATCTCACTAAGTCACATACTATCATCGTTAGAAAACTACAACTAGCAAGCATCTAGTTCCAATTATATGCTCGAGACTCACAAAAAATTTAAATTTAGTGGAAAATTTAACATTCACTTTTTACTCATATTTCAAAGGATATAGCATAAAAACATACCCAATTTACCCCCCCACACTTAAATCACATTATGTCCTCAGAATGTGCAGAATAAAAGAAAAAGAAAACTTAGCTGGTTTCAACAGTGGTTGTCGGATGAAAGTTGGCAGAGGTCAGGCCGGAGCATGAATATACCGCAACAACTCGAATAGACAACACTGGACATAAAAGCTTGTGAACCTGCTCAAAAGTATCTGCCACACTCGACATACCATATAATCTCGGGGTACACGGGGTATATGAGCAACACATAACACAAAACACTTACAATGAACGTAGGAGGAATAACCATCAACACAAAATCAACTAAAGTATTATTTCTAAACAATAAATCAACCTAAGAAAAGAAAACAAACAAAGAAAACTAGGTTGCCTCATAGGAGCGCTCTTTTAATGTCAATAGCTTGACACAAAGTTCAAGAATCAACCCGGATCGGGCCACTTTGGTTTAACTGCCGCCACCTCAGTATCAGAATTAGAATTACTAGGGCGGAAATGATTTTCACCACAACAACAAGTCAAGTGTGCTATAAGAGCATTAAACTTTTCTCTCCAAACTACACTGACTCTCTTCTTCTTGTTCTTGCGGATGATAGGCATAGACATAGTGGTATGATCAGAAGTCTCAACAGAAGGTACCTTACGGGTGGATATAAGAACGTCATCATCATCTGACTCAAAGAAATAAGATGGAATCTCCTCACAAATCAGGACATCTGTACTCTCATCTCTTCTTTGGAAATAAAGAATCTCAGGCTTTTCCTTTGGTTGCCCAAAATATTTCTTAAGTCTATGACCATTCACTTTGAAAGCTTGATTACCATACCCGTTCAACGTAATTACTCCACTTGGATTAACCTCGAGAATCTCAAATGGACCAGACCATCTAGACTTGAGTTTACCCGGAAACAAATGAAGTCTGGTATTATAGAGTAAAGCCATTTCATCAACTTTGAATTCTCGGTCCTTGATCTTAGCGTCATGGAGCATCTTCGTTCTTTCCTTGCTAAGCTTAGCATTCTCGTATGCTCTGAGTCTGAATTCGTCGAGCTCGTTCAATTGTAACAATCGTTTCTCCCCACAGAGTTGGCTATCGAAATTTAAGAATTTAATTGCCCGAAAGCTCATGTGTTCAAGTTCGACAGTAAATGACAAGCTTTGCCATAGACCATTTGGAAGGGTGACGTGCCCATCGGGTTTTGAATGCGATCGATAGGCCCACAATGTCGTCATCCACTTTAAGACTCCAATTAGATCGATTATTGTTCACGGTCTTCTCCAAAATTCTTTTCAGTTCCGGTTGCTTACCTCGACTTGGCCACTAGTTTGAGGATGATATGGTGTACCAATCTTATGTTTGACACCATACTTCTCAAGGATCTTGTCAAGCGGCGCATTGCAAAAGTGAGTACCTTCATCACTAATGAGTGCTCTCGGACGACCCGAATCTAGTAAAGATATTCTTTTGCAAGAATTTCTTTACAACCTTGTGATCATTAGTTTGAGTAGCTATGGCCTCGACCCACTTTGAAACATAATCCACACAGACGAGGATATACTTATTACCACATGAGGATGGAAAGGGTCCCATAAAATCTATGCCCCATACATCGAAAACTTCACACTCAAGAATGGGCTTAAGTGGCATTTCCATCCGACTACTCGCCGTCCGGTTCTCGCACCTATCACAACCTTTACAAAAGGCTTCGCATCCTTAAACAGAGTCGGCGGTAGAATCCAAATTGAAGGATCTTTGCAACCGCTTTGGTGTTCCATAGTGACCTCCGGTAGGACCGCTATGGCATTGTTCTAAGATATCCCACTGATCATGCTCAGGAACACACCGTCGAAGCAACCCGTCTTTACTGGACTCAACAAATAAGGATCTTCCCATACGAGATATTTGAGATCGTAAAAGAACTTCTTCCTCTCCCGATCGTCATATCCTCTAAATGACCACTCGCTAAATAGTTGACGTAGTCGACATACCACGCACCTAACCGTTTCAAGCTCCATCAATTGCTCGATCGGAAAATCAATGCCTATATCATTGTGATTCTCTCACCCTCATTTACTAAGCGAGATAAATGATCACCCACAATATTCTCACTACCTTTCTTATCTTTAATCACAAGGTCAAACTCTTGTAGAATTAAAATCCATCTAAGTAACCTTGGTTTGGCATCCGCTTTATCCATAAGGTAGCGTAAAATTGCATGATCTGTCCATACAATCACTTGAGACCCTGAAGATAGCTTCTAAACTTGTCAATGGCAAAGACGACGGCTAAGAATTCCTTCTCGATCGTAGTATAATTGCATTGAGCCGAGTTCAAGGTACGACTCGCATAATAGATGGGTCTCAACCTTTATCAACCCTTTGACCTAAAATCTGCGCCTCGGGCGTAATTAGAGGCATCGCACATCAACTCGAAGGGCTTGGTCCAACGGGTGCAACTAAAATAGGGGCATCGATAAGCTTGTCTTTCGGACAATTGAAAGCTTCTTTGCACTTCGCATCGAACAAGAAATCGACATCATCTTTCAAAAGATTTGATAAAGGCTTGGCGATGGTAGAAAAATCTTTAATGAAACGCTTTGTAGAAGCCAACATGGCCTAGAAAACCTCGTACCTCTTTCACTGTCTTAGGGTACGTCATCCTTTCAATGGCTTCGACCTTATCCTTATCAACTTGAATACCAGCATTGGACACCTTGTGTCCCAAAACTATTCCTTCATCAACTAGAAAATGGCATTTCTCCCGGTTAAGCACCGATTCTTCTCAACGCAACGTTGGAGTACCATATCTAGGTTCTCTAAAATTTCATCAAAACTATCGCCGTGGGCGAGAAGTCGCCCATGAAGACTTCCATGCATTTCTCAACAAGTCCATCAAAATGGCCAACATACACCGTTGAAAAGTCGCGGGTGCATTGCATAGACCGAATGGCATTCTACGAAAAGCAAAAGTACCAGATGGACATGTAAACGTGGTCTTCTCTTGGTCATTGGGGTCGATGGCTATCTGGAAGTAACCAGAGTATCCATCGAGAAAACAATAATACTTGTGACCACTCAGTCTTTCAATTAGTTGGTCAATGAAGGGTAAGGGGAAGTGATCTTTGGCAGTAACCTCATTAAGTCTACGATAGTCAATACAGACTCCGAGACTCTGTCACGAGTCGTAAGGCAACTTCCTCCCCTTTTTCATTCTTTTATTTCGTGTGATTCCGCCTTCTTCTTTGGCACAACTTGAGTAGGGCTGACCCACTCGCTGTCGGCGATTGCATAGATGATTCCCATGTCGAGCCACTTTATAACCTCCTTCTTGACAACCTCTTGCATATGCGGATTCAGCCTTCACTGAGGTTGTCTTACCTTTTTAGCTCCTTCCTCCGTTCGGATTTTATGCATGCATATGTCTGGGCTGATCCCTCGGATATCACCCACTTGCCAACCGAACGCGAGGATGTTTTTCTTAAGCACTTCTATCACCGTGTGCTTCTTGCTCTTGGTCGAGTTTCGAAGAAATGATCAAAGGCAATTTATCTCCATCCTGAAGAAAGATATACTTAAGGTGTTTCGGAAGCGGTTTGAGCTCTAAATCAGTAGGTGGTTGCTCAATACTAGACTTTAACGGGCCACCTTTCTCTTTATGAGCTTGGAGTGGTTGACTAAAGAATAACTCATCTTCCCGAGGTTCAACCCCAGAAAGGTATTGGATCAAATCGTCCATCGGAATCCTCCGATCAACACTTGCTTCCTTTTTCTTGTGATCGATCATTTTTCTTAACTCTTCATCTTTAAGCTCTTACGCCAAATCTTCCCAATCATCAACTTCCCAATGAGTAGCTTCTCTCCAAAACTCTACCTCGTCCCAACTACCCATCAGAGCTTCTTCTTCACCAGGGATGAAGTCTTCCCGACTCGATTCTTTGAAATCATCGTTTGTTGCTGGGCATCTCCATGCTTCTAACTCAATAACAGGCCCAGTGTGAGCGAGTGAAGATGACTCGTCAATGCCTACGGCTTGAAATGAATTAGAAGATGGTCCGCAGTCAGCCGGATCCTCAATGTCCAAGACTTCAAAAACACCTATCTCTGTCAACTCCTCTGTTTCTTCAAAGTAGGCATCTTTTTCGTCCTCATAGATAGCTTCGACAAACGATATTTCATCAATTACGGCTCTTTCAGGATGTGTCCCTCGTGTGAAGGTGACAGATGTGTCACCGATTCTAAGAGTAATCTGTCCTTTGCAGAAGTCGATGAGAGCGTTAGAAGTGTCCAAAAAGGTTCGGCCTAGAATTAGAGGCATTTCTTTATCGTGGATAGTCTAGAATAACCCGGATCGGTAGGGAAGACTAAATGTTCAACTTGAAGGAGCACATTAGCTACACAACCGCTGCAAATCGCTAGATTTATCTACCATCCAAAGAGAAATCGGGCGTTCTCGCATTCTTTTGTCTAGCCCGAGCTTTTGCATACATTTAATGGCATCACATTAATAGAGGCCCTGAGTCGCATAAGACATTTTCGAACAAATGGCCTTCAATCTCGCAGGATATTGAAGGTGCGCGAGAATCACCTCGCTTAACAAATGACTTTACAGTGAAACCATTGCGCAATCTTCTCAAAACACTTCTTCACCATCCCCAAGCTTTCTCTTGCTCCCTGACAAATTCTTTAAGATACTTAGTACATTTAGGCATTTCGGACAATACCTCACTAAGGGCATACTCACTTTAGTGTCCTAAGTATCCTCCTCACTCCAAAGATACTTGCTTGTCGTTAGTGAGGGCTTTCTCTTTCCTTTTGGTGGATAAGGAAGGGCTTTATCATTCCCTCAGTAGCTTGATTCTTTATCGCCTCATCCTCCCTATCCTTCCATCTTACGAACTTTTCTTTCTTTTTCTTAGTCGTGGTACCGCCCGCCGACTTTCCTTTCTTTCCTCGTCATCGAATTATTTTCATCCTCCGAAGAATTGTCACTAAGCTCCTCATCGTTGCTTTCTTCGGCATGTGGTTTCTGATTTCCCCCCCGAACTCATGGCGTCGGGAGGGGCTACTCGCTTCCGACATCTTGCCGGGTCCACTGCTTACCACTTCTCAACGTTACTTCATTCAACTCCTCTTCTTGCCCATACTCCCACCGAGGTGTAATGGCGGTGCAAACATTCACATCGACTTTGGTTTTCTCGGTATAACTCGGAAGTTTTCTTGTGAGGTCTCGCTTGCTTGCTTTGTCTCCGCCATTTGACCAACTTGTCTCTCAATTGCTTTAACACTAGTAGACGAGTCTTCACCATGTCTACCACCATCGAATTTGTGTTGAGGACACATGAGGTGGTATGATTATTGTTCTGAGTTTGATTCCAGCCACCTTGAGGCCTTTGGGAGTTCGAATCGCCTTTGATAGTTCGAGTTGAAAGAATTCAATTTCAAGGGCCAGTGGTAACTTGGCTTGATTGAAGTTTTGTCGTTGAAATCTGAGTAGTTCTCGGCTTTGATTGAAGTTTCGGAAGGGTTGGTTTTGATTATCCATTAAATTTACTTCTTCCGTCATCTCCGTTCCTACCGTATTCCCGGATCGGCTCGCGTCGAAGATTGGCCACCGCTTGCTTATCAATTCCATCTGAGCAACCAACGACTTTGTATCGAGATTGCTTGCGATGCCCTTCCTTCTTTACAACATTGGTCTTCTTGGGAGTCGACCACATATTGTTCTTGGCGATGGTCTCACCCACTCAGTGCGATCTCATCACCTCTCCCTAAGAAGGATCCATGAGCTGTGGAGTCAAGATAGTCTCTATTAGGTTGAGAGACACCTCTATAGAACAGTTCCAGCAACTCATGTCTGTCATATCCGTGATTGGGGCATTTCCTCATCAAGAGATTCAATCTCTCCCAAGCTTTGCCAACAGTCTCATCCTCCAACTGCTCAAACGTAGCTATTTCCCGTTTCATCTCCATAATCTTGCCTGGTGAAACCCACTTAAGAGCGAAGGCTCTTTTGACATCATTCCATGTATGGAGAGAATGATGTGCCAACGATTTAAACCATCGACTTGCCTCACCTTTCAAAGCAAAAGGAAATAGCTTTAACTTAACTATCTCAGAATCAACACCAGGATAATGGCACCTTCATGATTTGTACGAATGTGGATAAGAAGTCGTGTGGATCTTCCCGAGCGATACCATGGAAAGAGCTATTCGAACTGAGCAACTACTCCGTTCTTTAGATCGAAATTCACTCCTCCCATGTCGGGAGGACGAATAGAGTCTATGCCCCTCGAGAAAATCTTGATTAAGATATGGAGTGTAGGGGTCCCGGTTCAACTGATTAATTAAGCCGGTTTTGGCGGAATTGTTGAAGTTGTTGATTTATGCCGACTTGCGATTCTGCTTTGTTCGCAGCGAGCTTGCATTTGTTGAAGGAGTAAATTTAAGCGAGCTTGGGGGTCGGGATTTGGAATTGGTGGATCGTGATCCGCCATTTTGTCCAAATCGGGAGAAGCCTTCTTCTAAGGATAGATCGTTCGTGCTCGGGATCAAAGATCGAAGTCCTTCTTACTTCGTTTGCATAAACCGGAAGAAAGGAAAGGAAGAAATCAACCCTTTGGGGTTGATTAGAACAGTTTAGAAAAGATTAGATGGTTTAGAGGGAGAAAAGAGAAGAAAAGAGAAGAAAGAAAAGAAGTGATGATTGAACAGTCGAATCGAGTCCAGTGTTAGTGGGCGTTCGTTCGAATCGAACGCTGCGTTCGATTGAATGAACGTTCGTTCGTGAGGACGAAATTGAGGTGGGCGGGCGTTCAAGTTGTTGAACGCTTTCGTTCAAAAGGTTTTATTATTATTAATATTATTAGATATTTTTTTTTATTTTTTATTTTTTTATTAATATCTTATTTTCGAATTTAGAAAAGGATCTAGAAACAGAAAAAAGAAAAGAAACCTACCTACGAAAAATTTAAAACAGAAAAGGCACTAGGACGGTAAAAAAACGTGTTGAAATCTTCTAGGGCCAAAATGGAGGGGAAAACAGTGGATTTTGACCTCGAAAACGCACTGAACGGCCTACGGCGGTTCACCACGTCGTCGGCGTCGGAACGAGCTTTCCGAATTGGGGTCCTGCGTTCCAAACGGACACTCGAGCCGAAAGTTATGGCCAAAATACTACTGCGTGCTAAAAACGACCCCTTTTGACACAGAAAACTGTCCTATGAAGAATCCGACAACCGTTACCGACTCCCCGGCAACGGCGCCAAAAACTTGTTCGGTAAAAACTAGTTTTATAATTTATAAACCGAAACACCCCAAGTATAAGGATCGTAGTATAGGGTGTTTACGGGTCGTCCTAAGGGAGTGGAATGTTTATCGGATTCAAATATAAATCTATATCGATTATGTCACAATTATCTATCTAAACTAAAGTTTGAAACTAACAAAACCTAAACCTAAGAATTGAAACTAAAACAGGAATAAAAAACAAGCGCGAAAAATAAGAAAACGAAGAATACGGACGGCGTTCACTAAAGTAAACGCAGCGTGCTGGATACGAAACCTAATGGACGAAGTGCTGCTATTGCGGACGGCGTCTAACTACTGGCGAAGCGAAAAAGTGCGAGGAAACAAAGAGAAATTAGGGTTTATAAAACTAGAACGTAAACTAAACTTAATCTAAACGATTCGATTAAAACAATTAAAGGAAAACACAGCGAGGCAACGAATCCACCCATCAACCAACAACCCCCAACTAGATGGTGATCTAAAGATGTAGTTTTTAGTAGTGATTTTTCACGAATTCAATTAAATTTCTTCAACCAAATTCTAGGGTTTCGTTTATCTTTTCAAACAAACTAAACATGCAATCAACACGAAATCACGAGATTGTTTCCAGGCTCTTACTCAACTAATCATGCATAATCTCTTAAAACACAATTAGATGCATTACTTTGAATAAAAGAGAACTTAAATAAACATACTTTCATAAATTTATTCAAGCATAAATTAAACATAGATCGTTTCATCAAATCTTAATTCAATAAAACTTAAACAATATAAAAGCAGATCCAAAGTAATGAAAAACTATGAAATAAACTCACTACACATAAGCATCGAACTCTAGTTGGTTTGTGTTGTTGATAAACTTCCTCCGTCGACTCACCGCAAGGCTTTTTTAGCCAACAATCATGTTGGAGATGATTGTTGGGTTGGAGAAGTTCATCTCTCGTAAAAAGGCTTGTGGCGCAGCTTTTTGGTGTAAAATTGCGATCTCAATTATGTGGTATGAATTAGGGTTGGGGCTGCGCTTTATTTATAGGAATTTGATGTCGGCTAGGGTTAAGTCGGCAACGGACGCTCGCCTCGAATATCCGGACGCCCGTCCGTAATGCCTGGGCCCGAGAGTAAACGCCGTTCATCCTCCGTCTGAACTCTCTCGAATGTAAAATACGATTACGGGCCGCCGCATAGCGCTTGATTCACTACGGGCGCTGCGTTCAAGATCGATGAGCGCCCGTTTGAACCTGGCCGAGGATCGGATCTCTTCATCTTTATCCAATTTCTTCAAGCCAATTCCAACTCTATCTCTTGTAATTCGACTTGAGCTTCATTTATCCTCATTATATGCACGAAAATTAACTCCTACATGATAAATAAACAATGCAAAAATGTAATAAAACTCAACTAATAATAATTCCATTAAATTAACACTTAAAATCATCAATTTTGCATACAACCCTCTTAAAATCATCTTTACTCAATATTTACACTTAAACCCTTAATTCTCATGCAAATTACGCAAATGTGGGGAAAATAATAATGAAATAAACCTTTAATAATCATATAAATATGGCCTTAACACTTCCTTTATAACGTTCAACTGTACGATCAGTTTATTGAATGATTGCCACATAAAACTGAGTTTCCTTATCAGTTTTATGCTGAGTTTATCACTTGTCAGTTTCTTGACTGACTTGGAGCGTTAACTGAGATTTTACTCTTCTTCAAATATAAGTACTCCAGTTTTCATCTGATTATAATTGACATAATCAGAGTACACCATGACTCATTATCATCTAAGAACTCATTGTCCTTATGATTCTTAGGTCTTCATACAAGATCTATAAAGTCAGTTCAGGTCACCACAATCTTGCCTGAAGTCTAACTTTACAGTTTCGACTTAGTCTTCATAACTGAGTTTGAACCCTCAGTTCTTAAATCTTCAATAACTGAGTTTGTGACCCTCAGTTCTTCAACTTCTAGATAAGCCAACTGAGTCTGTAACCCTCAGCGAACTTACCTTCTTCAGTTCCTTATCGAATCTCAGTTTAACTAAATCTCAGTTTCTTAGATTCTCAGTTCTCGGCCTAGAACTATTACAGTGCTTGTCTGATTTAACCTATACAAATATCAGACTCTATAAAATCATATACATTGATATCTAGACATCTTTTTGCTTTGCACTATAACGGCTAGTTATGACACTTCATCAATGGGGTTTAGAACAATAACTGATTAAGTGATTAATCATCATCAAAACATAAATTTTATTTCCAACTCTAAGCATTTGACTGCATCCTTAAAAAAAAAAAAATTTGCCTGCAAAAACACTAGAATAACAACAATAAACCATAAGCCAGTTTTGATGCTCTTGTACTTCCTATCATCCAGTTTCTTGCTCGTTGAGTTCTATAAATCAAAATATCTTGCTATTAAAAAAATGCAAAACAGGGACAAGGAAAAGTAGACTTGATTGCACACTATAAAATTGAATCGACAAAGAATTCCTTAAGAGCCATAATTATCATCATCAACAGATAGAGTACTATCCAAGAGATAATACTAAGAGCACATGAAGCTAGGCCAAGAATGGAACGATCAAATAGAAACTTAAACTAATGATCAGATACAATGCACAAAAACACCCCTACAACTAGCAATGGACCTTTAAAATAATACAAACATAGGGAGATAGTTACAAAACAGCAGGGTATTAAAAGGAGAAGGAAAATGAGCATGATGGTACAAACCTGATAAGCATTGTTAGCATATCTCCCAATATTCTGTGAATAATTCTCAATTAATGCTGTAGATTTATCCTTATTATAGCATCATGTATTTATTACCATATATTCTGTACAGTGAATACGAATATTGTAATTGTACATATATAGTGGAATCACATCAATAAAAAGACACGGGAAAATCAATCCCTTTCATGGTATCGGAGCTGTACCTTCCTCCCCTGTGCTAATTTCTCCTTCTTCTTCCTTAAAACTCGTCTACCATCTCACTCTCTTCTCTTGTCGGTTTCCATGGCAGAGAACACAAAATTCCATCCAGCTCTCACTGTCAATAATATCAAGAACGCTATTCCAATCACCCTCGAAATGGAAAAGGTTCAGTATGCAGCATGGGCCGAGTTATTCAAAATTCACTGTCGTGTCTATCAAGTCCTGGATCATATCATTCCTTCCACAAAATCCACAAGCAAGTCCGCCGAAAAAGCCACTGAAGTTGACACCGAATTATGGTCTAGGTTGGATGCTGTGGTTCTCCAGTGGATATACGGGACGATCTCCAATGATCTACTCCATACCGTGATCGAACCCAATGCCACCGCCCAGAAAACTTGGGCCCGATTGGAAAGCTTGTTTCAGGATAATAAGAATCAAAGGGCTCTCTACTTGGAAAATCAGTTCAAGGATGTAAAGTTGGATGATTTTCCAAACGTCTCTGCCTACTGTCAAGAGTTAAAGAACATCTCCGATCAACTTGCCAATGTCGGGGCACCGGTGACAAACGATCGCCTCGTCTTGCAGCTAATCGCCGGACTTAACGAAAACTATGATGGTGTCGCCACCATCCTTCAACAGAGCAGCCCACTCCCGTTATTCTATGATGCCCGATCCAAATTGATTCTCGAGGAAACAAGAAAGGCCAAGCGTACTGCTGCGGCAAATGTTGGGGCTGAATCTGCACTTCTCAGTCATGGCGGACATTCTCAGTCCGATAACAGAGGGTCCGGTTCCGTCAAAGGAAATTCCAACCGTCCAACCTCTGGCCAACGCACTACTAGCAACCGCGGTGGACGTGATAGCCGGAATTCCGGTCGAGGCCGCGGTGATCGAAGCAACGTGCAGCACCACCACCCGAGTCAAGCTCCCCGTCCATGGCAGCCGATGTCACCATGGAGCACTTTTCCCTCTGCTTATCCTCCTTGGGCTGCGTGGGGACCATGGGCAATGCCTCCCTGCCCCTACCCGACGTCTTCCTGGTCCCGTCCTCTGAGTAGTCAGCCCGGCATATTGGGCAGCCGACCCCAACAGGCTTTCCATGTTCAGGCCCCCAACGACGCTTCTCCTCCCGAGTCTATACCAACAGACATCGAAGCCGCAATGCATACTATGACTCTCCACTCACCTGACGAAAATTGGTATTTTGACTCAGGCGACCTCTCGCATGACGGCACAATCAGGTAATCTCTCGTCTTATTTCAATACGAGCAACTTAGATCGTAAAATAATCGTCGGCGGTGGTCAGAGCATTCCGATTAAAGGTCTCGGCCATACCTCTCTTCCCACTCCCCACCCTCCCCTACAATTACGAACGTCCTCCACATGCTCCTCATCTCATTAAAAATTTAATTTACTGTCGTAAACTTTACTACCGATAATAATGTTTCTATTGAGTTTGACCCGTTTGGTTTTTCTGTGAAGGCTTTACCGACGAAAACGGTGCTACTGAGATGTAATAGCACTGGAGACCTTTATCCCCTTACTCCCTCCACCAGTCCTTCACTCTCCTCTCCGGCAACGTTGGTCACCGTCTCTCCCTCCTTATGGCATAATCGGCTGGGCCATCCCGGCACAGCAGTTTTAAATTCATTACGTCAAAATAAATTTATTGCTTGCTCACCTTTCTCAAATTCATTTTGTGATACTTGTGCTCTCGGCAAACAGATTAAGCTCCCTTTCATTTCTTCCAATAATAATACTTTACTTCCATTTGATATTATACATAGCGACTTGTGGACGTCGCCTATTTTAAGTACTGCTGGACACCGTTATTATGTGTTATTTTTGGATGATTATTCTGATTTTCTGTGGACTTTCCCAATTGGTCACAAATCTCACGTGTTTACTACTTTCACTCATTTAAGCAACACCATTAAAACTCAGTTTCACTCACAAATCAAACAATTGCAATGTGATAACGGTCGCGAATTTGACAATTCTCAATTTAAATCCTTCTGCGACTCCCACGGTCTCATCTTTCGATTTTCCTGTCCACACACTTCTCCACAAAACGGCAAAGCCGAACGAAAAATTCGTACCATAAATAATTTAATTCGTACACTCTTAATCCATTCCTCTCTCCCAAATTCCTTTTGGCACCATGCCCTCTCCATGGCCACCTACCTTCTAAATATCATTCCCCATAAATCTCTCCACAACAAATCACCCACACAAATTCTCTACCACCGGCTCCCGACCTACGACCACCTCCGTATTTTCGGGTGTTTGTGCTACCCACTCCATCCGTCCCCTACTATCAATAAACTCCAACCACGATCCACACCGTGCGTTTTTCTTGGTTTCCCTCCTAATCATCGAGGCTACAAATGCTATGATTTGTCCTCTCGAAAAATCATCATCTCTCGTCACGTTACTTTCGACGAGTCTAAATTCCCATTTGCCCAACTTCACCAACCATCCCCCTCTTCCTACAATTTTCTCAATACTCCTATCCACCCTCTGCTGCTCCAAAATCTTCAACACCCCGACACCGGCCCAGCCCCTATCCCCTTAAATCAGCCCGTCCCACAAAACCCACCAACCAACTCGCCTATGCCTCCTCCCTCCCCTTCCCCGCCTACTTCCCCTCCAAACTCCCCAACCGGCCCAACCCAAACTCCCCCACCCACACACAATATTCCTTCTCTCAACCCAACCACTACAGCACCTTCCCGCACAATGACAACCCGAGCAATGCACGGCATATTCAAACCGAAAAACCCATATAACCTTACCACCTCCACCACCCCGTCCCCTCTCCCTCGCAACCCGACCCTTGCCCTCTCCGACCCAAATTGGAAAGCCGCCATGCTTGACGAATATAATGCTCTAATTGAAAATAAGACGTGGGACTTAGTGCCCCGTCCGTCTAATACGAATATTATTAGATCGATGTGGATTTTTCGACACAAAAAGAAATCTGACGGTTCTTTCGAGCGATACAAAGCTCGTCTTGTCGGTGATGGCAGGTCTCAACAGGTTGGCGTGGATTGTGATGAAACATTCAGCCCGGTTGTCAAGCCCGCAACAATTCGAGCCGTGCTTAGCATTGCCTTGTCCAAATCATGGCCCATCCATCAGCTTGATGTTAAAAATGCATTCCTTCATGGCGACTTACATGAGACCGTTTATATGCATCAGCCACTGGGGTTCCGGGACTCCGCTCATCCAGACTATGTTTGTCGGTTAAAGAAATCTTTATACGGTCTCAAACAAGCCCCTCGTGCTTGGTATCAACGTTTTGCAGATTTTGTCTCGACCATTGGCTTTCTACACAGCAAATCTGATCACTCGTTATTTATCTATCGTAAAGGAACAGAACTGGCATACATTCTCTTATACGTTGACGACATCATACTCACCACCTCCTCTGACAGGCTTCGCACAACCGTCATGTCCCTCCTTGCATCGGAATTTGCCATGAAGGACCTTGGTCCTCTTAGCTATTTTTTGGGGATTTCTGTTACGCGCCACAAAGGCGGTCTCTTTTTATGTCAAAGTCGCTATGCTGAAGATATTCTTGATCGAGCCGGCATGTCTTCATGTAAGCCCGCCCTCACTCCGGTCGACACTCAATCCAAGCTTAGTTCCACCATTGGCCCGGCATATGCGGACCCCACCCATTACAGAAGTTTAGCCGGCGCTCTACAGTACCTTACATTCACAAGACCGGATATCACCTATGCCGTCCAACAAATTTGCCTTCATATGCATGCCCCCACCGACACACATATGGCCGCTCTAAAACGCATTCTCCGTTACATTAAAGGCACTATCCACTATGGCTTACACCTTTACCCATCCTCTCTCACCGGACTTATCTCCTACACTGATGCTGATTGGGGTGGATGTCCAGACACCCGTCGTTCCACGTCCGGTTATTGTGTTTTCCTCGGCGATAATCTCATTTCCTGGTCTTCTAAACGCCAACCGACATTATCTCGCTCCAGTGCCGAGGCTGAATATCGAGGGGTTGCAAATGTCGTATCGGAATCCTGTTGGCTTCGAAACTTATTGTTGGAATTACACTGCCCTATCCATAAAGCCACACTTGTTTACTGCGATAATGTCAGTGCTGTCTATCTATCCGGTAACCCCGTCCAACATCAACGAACCAAACATATTGAGATGGACATTCACTTTGTCCGTGAAAAGGTCGCTCGTGGTCAAGTTCGCGTACTACATATTCCTTCTCGCCATCAACTTGCCGACATTTTTACCAAGGGCCTACCGCGCATTATTTTGATGACTTTCGCTCCAGCCTCGGCGTCATGAACCTCCCGCTTCAATCAAGGGGAGTGTTAGCATATCTCCCAATATTCTCGTGAATAATTCTCAATTAATCTTTGTAGATTTATCCTTATTATAGCATCATGTATTTATTACCATATATTCTGTACAGTGAATACGAATATTGTAATTGTACATATATAGTGGAATCACATCAATAAAAAGACACGGGAAAATCAATCCCTTTCAAGCATCACAATCCCAAGATGAAAACAGCAGGTTCACAAGATATATGCAGCAGGATAGCAGATTATGAGTACAACAAGTTCACCAATGCGAAATATTGCCAACCGATGCAGAAACCAGATAGGGCGTGTTCAAGAGTACTAAGATCGTGTTTTAATACATCCTGCAAAGGCAAGCAGCAGATGATAAGCACAGCAAGTGCAACAATTTAAGGTGCAGTGAATCAGAAAAAAAAAGTGCAGCAAAGTGAAAAAGGCAACAGATTTGCAGAATTATAAATATTAGCACAAACAACTAAAAAGAAATCTCTTCAAAATTTTGACACAATGGTAAAACATGAGGTCCTAAAACTGTTAAAAGCCCATTTTTGGAAGTTAAATTTAGTTCCAGGAGCTAAATGAACCTGAACATAGACAAAACATAAAGATAAAGTTGAGAACTGTAACATATGGTCAGAAAACAAAACATGTGGAACGAATATCTTACTTTGATAAATCCATGGCGCAATGTCAGATAATCAGATTTATTAACAAAGGTGAAAAACTGTCTGAAGAAGCAACCCTGTTGAGATTAATTCCATAAATAAATAAATAAAGAAAAAAAGGTACTTTATAATAAGTGATAAAAATGAAGCAACAAATCTTAGAATGTAAAAGAAGAAAAGAGTCTTGGTCCAAAAGTCGTGTGTGTTCTAACGAAAGATGTCTCATGAGTCACTCGAAATCTTGTAGGATCTTCAAAAATTCATATGGTAAGAATATGTTAATATACATATATATATATATATATATACACACACACATATACATATACAAACGAAAACTGATAGTAAAAAACGAGATGTTTAGTATTCAAGATTAGACTATATATACCGTTCATAGATTCGTAATCTTGAGATGCGGTTTCTTGCTCCCACTCCTTCCATCCTCGTGTCTGAGGCACGCCGCTTCAAACACATCATGAAACTTACTGCTTCTGCTGCATCTTTGGCAGCTCTAAAACGTCTAGACCGTTGTTGATTCATCTTAGCCCTTAGAGCAACACCATCTAGAAAACACCTCCCATTAGCTTTTACTAACAAATAACAATTGATTACCACTAAAACTTGTAGGCACATATTTTCTTTACCCACCTATAGCCATGTATAGCAGTTTTCGGGGCCGAACCATTACAAAAAGCCTATCTATGTCATCAAATATGCATCGAAAGACCTCCTCAAAGGTAGTTGGGGAAGGCTGCACAAGGAAGATATTGAAGCTTTCTTTTAGTTTATCACAGTATATCCACAAAAAACACTTCAAAATCAACATCACCAAGATAAGTTGATAAGAGAATAATTATCAAGAATACTACAAAGGAATTTGATAGGCAAAATATCACCGAAGAAATACTCTCCCAAAAAGAATAAGCCACAAACCATACGAAGCTCATAAATTAGGCCACTATCACTATGCCAACTCCCGAAGAAATTTTTAAAAGAAAAGTTGGACCAAAAAAATTCTAAACCATATCACTAAACTCTCAAATCCAGTCAATAGAAAGACATAACTCTCGCTACAAGCTGACAAGAACTTTGTCTAAGCTTAATGCTTTGCGATGCAATAAAATAAGGGGGCAGGGGGGGGAGGCCCTTGCTGGCAAAGCCCACGCAAGTATAGGATTAGAACAAAACAAACACAAGTCTTCCTACTACTAAGACTATTTTCAGCCACTAGCTAGTAAAGTGACTCAAAGCAACAGGGACTGTAAGCACTAAGCAATGGCGAAAAGTTCTTCTAAAGGGGCCAAGACAAGGGAACCTGAACTAAATCAAAATCAAAGGCACCATAAAACCATTACTCCGGGTAGTACTTCATAAATTTATCAATCAAAAAATTAATTAATTACACAGGACTTCTTTCAACCAAGCACATTTTCAGTACTCTATATCATTCTTACAAGCCTCGATATTCCCATGGACCAAGCTGCTTGTGTCAATATGCTTCCCCCTTGCCCAACAATTTTTATTAGCAAAATAAAAAATAAAAAAATTACAAACTCAATAACCTAACAGAGATAACATCAATTTCGTGTCCAGAAGAAAACTCTAGATTAGGAAAAGTACCAACAAAGCAGGGGAGCAATGGCATAAACAAACAAAGCAGCAGAATTTTCAGGTGACTGAGAATTCGATTCAAGAGCAGAACCAAAGAATCAGTCAATAAAACTTTGGAAGAAGAATTCAAAGCTGAATAAGACAAATTTCCGACAATGGGAACTTCAATTTCAGCTGTAGAAGCCACATTAACAGCTGGGAGAGCAATAACGAGGGCAATATAATCAGAATCTGAAGAAGGAATAGAAACCACATTTTTCTTTCGAATGTTCTTACCCATGTATCAAAAGCAAGATGAATGGGTGGAGAAGATGGAAAGTACCAGCAAACAAAGAAAGAAAGAAGAACTCAAACAAATTTAATTGCCGGCCGGAATGATGCAGGCACCATGGGAGCCGGTGAGAGTAACATCTCTTTAAAATTCAATTTACTGAGACTACTGAGATCTGCCGCTTCACGCACTGCTTTTGAGACGGTCTCCAGCCGGAGCAAGGAGAGACGAAAACAATGGCAGGGGGAGGAGCAATAGGAACGGATACAATGAAAGAAGCTTACAGATTTCAATTATTTTGAGGAAATTAGATTAGGAACGATGGGTAATGAATGGGTTGGGTAAGATGTTGATTACTTTTTGTTTTTTGAATATGTTAAATAATAATAATGATAAGGATAATAATAATAATAATATCTATAATGAGGAGATTTTATTTATTGTATATATTATGAGGAGATTTTTAATCAATAATGAGGAGAAAAAAAATTTGGTCATCAACCAACAAAACAATTTAAGTCTTCTCATTATAAGTATCAATTAACGATGGAATTTTACCTCCTCATTAGAACACGTTTTTCTAAAGTAGTGAAGTGTACCACCGGATTAGATGGAAAGGCGACGTTTCGATCCCAAAGATTGACTCAAGCCGCCAACCTACCTGATCAGTGTACCGAGTCACATTGTATTCGGATTCTAAGTACGCGCCAGGTCACTGACCTACCCTGCGGCGGCACACTCCGGACGTGCTTGGAAGGATGAATTACTAAGATGTGCTTGGAGAGTACATATTTGACGGATACGTCTCACTTGTTTTGAGCAAGTGGGAGAATGTTGTAGATATAGATATAAAGGGTGTGCTCTAAAACAATTAATCCACTTGCCTTTCGTGCAAGTGGGAGATTGTTAGGTGTAGTGCCCGAAAGACAATTATATAATTGTTTTAGGACAGAATTAATAATTCATCTTATTATATGCATGTATGCTTATAATTAAGACACTACTGAAAACCCTAAGTACCTCGTTTATATAATCACATAACTCAGCCATACACAAGAGGATTGAGTTTGTGAGATGTACTTAAAATTAACTTAGTCCATAGCATTGATTAATTTGAGTACGGGTCTCATGATTAATATGCTAATAATGCGCCCAGAACACTTTACGGTGTGACAGTCTTATCCGGGATGTCGGTAATAGGGTACCTAGTGGGGCATTTATATATGATGATAATAATATAGGGCTGGACCGATTTGATTTGAGTTCTCGATATAGTTCCGTAATCGAGAAGTCTTATCGAATCACAAGATGATCATATATGGATTAATCTCAATCCTGAGGTGATCACAGACAACTGCTTAGACTAGGGTAGGGTTTGATGTGTTAGTAATGATCACTTCATAGTATGTGGTCCAACACTTCTCGTTGGCTCTATTCTGGAATGAGTGAGTAGTCTGTGCTATCGCAGATATGGAATCCATTCCTTCACTCGGGAAGTAGACTGACAGTTCCCTTGTTTGTTAATCCTAGAAACTGATCGATTCGCGGAGTTCATATTATATTAGTTATGAACTAATTGATCACTAGGGGGTTAATGGTAAATAAGGATAAGAGGTTTCGAGAAGGATTTACGGAGATATCCCGAATCAAAACGAACAGTCTATGGAGGATTTATCCGTATGTAATGATTATATCAGTGGACACCTTATCAACTCATGGTTGAGTGTAAGTTATCTATATTCGGCAGAGTTCGATTTGGGTTTATCTTTGGTGTAATCCCGAAATTAATAGATTTAATATTATTGTTCGGTCTCGACGGATAATATTATTTAATTTATTGTAGCTATCTTGAATATAGTCCATGGTCCCCGACGTGGCTCCTAACATAGCATATGTTTTCTCGTCGTTTCACCTCAATTTTAATTAAATAGTTGGATTGGACTATTTAATTGATATGTGGATTAATTGTTTAGTTGGACTAGATAATTAAATACACGGAAAAGAAATTTTTCATGGACTCGGCCCAATGTGATGAAAAATGCATGTGGCCTATTTCCAAATAGGGTGGGGCGCATTTTGAGTATTATTTAATTAGAGAGAAATTAGTTTTCTTGGATAATTATTTAATGTGTGATTTATCTTTTATTTGTTAAATGATAAGTCATGGAATATTAGATAATAACATTATTTATCCTAATTTGTTTGGGATAATTATTTTATTTATCTTTTATTTGGAATAAGGATTAATCTAATAATTATCTCTTAATTATTAATTCCGTGGAGGACAATGATTACTCTACTATATAAAGAGAGTTCTCCTAAGCCTTTTGACACAACACATTACACGCATAATTGGGAGGAAAATAGCTTAGAAATTTCGGCTATTGTTCCTTGGGTTTGAGTTTTAGAAAACTTCGGGTTTTCTAAGGTAGAATATCGAGGAGGTCCGGTGGCTTGAAACACCATCCACCTGGTGGTGCTTGGAGATACACGTTGGAAGACTTTGGCTTCTCAACTAGGATCTCAACTAGCTCGGATTGGATTGAAGATTGTTCTAGACGTTTATTCACCATAAAAAGGTTGGTAATCTAACCCCCTCGTAGGTTAGATCTATTTTATTCATGTATTTTGGTTGTTAGATCTAGATCTTATACTTTCCGCTGCGTAATCGGGTAGATCTTGATCCATCCGGCGATATTACATCCTACACCGTTCACCTTTGGGGGATGGCAAATAGGTCGAACAACCCAGAATCTGTAGTTTTTCTGCACATCTCAAAATTCAAACCAAAACCACACACTTTTGACAGCAAAACCACACAATTTTAGCAACAAAATAGCACCAATTATCTACCAAACATACCCAAACATTATAAAATGTTAAAGGTTGAATATGAAGACCCTCTTACTTGAATTCCAAAGAAATTCAAACCAAAAACTCCAAGCAACTACAACCCTTGAACTTCTACAAACCAAAAGCCTATTTGATAAACAATTTAACTAGAATTAATTGTGCTCAAGGGTTTCTACTCGATTAGAATTACGAATTAAACCATTTTGAACACAAGAACTTGATCAATTCTAAAAGATTCCAGTTCAGGGAAAATACTGATACCTATCATTTCTTCAACTTTTTAGTACCAACACAAAGCTTGCTTCCTTACGAATTTGTTGCTCTACTTGTATCTGAAATCCACCAAGAATCTTGTGAGAATTTTAAAAGATTCTTTCCTTGATTTTCTGTTTCTTTTTCTAATCTCAGACTTCGAACTTTTGGCATAAACTCTTTCTGACTAATTCCACCATTAAGGGAAGCTTATTTTCCCAAAAAAAATTCTCAAGTTATTTACCTCTTTTTTTTAAAGAAAAACTTAATCCATAAATAAAATAAATATATTATTTAGAATTTTACAAAATGACACGTCTACCATTTTCTCAAATTCAGAATATTACACCTTTGCTCCTATGTATTTCTGCTGACTCTTGTGTCCCGGATTTGAGACATGAGTGTATGTTTTTAGTACATCTAAATGTAGGTGGCCGGCGGTGGTGGTACGGTGGTGAGGTCGACCTGGTGGTGGAAAGGTCGGTGCTTTTTTGCCCTAATTTTGATGTTACCTCCTCTAGCCTTGCTCTGTTCGCAGGCCAAAAAAAAATCTCCGTCAGATCCGGTAATTGGTGGAATTTTGTCTTCGGCTTCGTGGTTTCAAGAACGATAGATCTCCAAGAACACGTGTATTGAGAATCCACAGCCTTCCAACGTGTGTCTCCCAGCAAAACCTGGTGGATGGTGTTTCCCGCCGCCGGACCTCTTTGATATGCTACCGGAATAATCCCGAAGATTATTCCAACTCGAAACCTGAAGAAAGATAGCCGAAAATTATAAGCTATTTTCTTCCAATAATGGCGTATTATGTGATGTCAAAAGGCTTGGAGAACTATCTTTATATAGGAGAGTAATCCTTGTCCTCCAAGGATTTAATAATTAAGAGATAATTATTTGATTAATCCTTATTCCAAATAAAAGATAAATAAAATAATTATCCCAAACAAATTAGGATAAATCATATTATTATCTAATATTCCATGAATTATCAATTAACAAATAAAAGATAAATCACACATTAAATAATTATCCAAGAAAACTAATTCCTTGACAATTATTTAATCAACAAATGGCGCCACCTTTTATTAAAAAAAGGTCCACGCGCATTTTTCATTACACCTTGGGCCGAGTCCACGAAAAATTTCTTTTCCATGTATTTAATTATCTAGTCCAACTAAACAATTAATCCACATATCAAATAAATAGTCCAATCCAACTATTTAATTATAATTGAGGTGAAACGACAAGAAAACTAATTATGCTATTTTGGGAGCCACGTCGGGGACCATGGACCTATATTCAGTAGCTACAATAAATTTAATAAAATTATACGTCAGACAGAATAATTATATCCAACCTATTAATTCCGGGATTACACCACCATAAACCCGAAACTGAACTCTATCGAATATAGATAACTTACTCTCAATTTATGAGTCGAAAGCGTCCACTGATATAGTCATTACAGACGGATAAATCCTCCATAGACTGTTCGTTTTGATTCGGGATATTTCCGTAAACCCTTCTCGAAACATATTATCCTTATTTACCATTAACCCCCTAGTGATCAATTAGTTCATAACAAATATAATATGAACTCGGCCGATCGATCAGTTTCTAGGGTCAACAAATAAGGGAACTGTCTGTCTACTTCCCGAGGGAAGGAATGGATTCCATATCTGTGATAACACAGACTACTCACTCATTCTAGAATAGTGCCAACGAGAAGTGTTGGACCACATACTGCGAAGTGATCCTTACTAACTCATCAAACTCTATCCTAGTCTTTGCAGTTGTCTGTGATCACCTCAGGATTGAGATTAATCCATCTATGATTATCTTGTGATTCGATAAGACTTCCCGAATACGGAATTATATCGAGAACTCAAACCAAATCGGTCCAGCCCTATATGATTATCATCATATATAAATGCCCCATTAGGTACCCTATTACCGACAGTCCGGATAAGACTGTCACACCTAAAGTGTTCTGGGAGCATTATTAGGAAATTAATCTAGAGACCCGTACTCAGATTAATAAACGCTACGGACTAAGTTAATTTTAAGTATATTTCACAAACTCAATCCTTGTGTGTATAGCCATACACTGAGTTATGTGATTACATAATCAATATACTTATGGTTTTCTGTAGTGTATTAATATTGGCAATAAATGTGAATAAATAAGATGAAACAAATTATGTCATTTATTTAAATAAAATAATTATAAATTGTCTTTCGGGCATAAAACCTAACAGTTTCTTGCTTGGCTTTGTTTTGGTGGTTGTTTTGCGAGCTTAGTTTGGTAAGTTCTTTTATCGTTTGGTCCACGGGGTGGTGGCTTTGTCTGACTCAGTCCGTCTTCTTTAATAAGGTTTCCTTTGTGCAAATAAAATCTTCTCTCATTTTACATTTAATTTGATAAGATATCTTTAGAATTTATTTATTTATTTTTATGGTCGAAAACCGGATCTTTTATTAAACAAAAAAGAAACTGTACAAATAGTAGTTTACAGAGGCTCAAACAATACTCATAGAATGGAAAAAACCACAAAAAAAATTACTGCCAAGCTACTTTTAATTTTCGGGTTTTACGTATTGCTACAGAGATAAATACCATCTTTGGAGGCTGCTGATTGTCGTGTCCGTGTATTACTTGGTTTCGTCAATACCATAGACTTTGAATGAGCTCGCGAAAGAGGAATCTCCAAAATTCAATATTGTTGTGACACCCCTGCTAGGAGTAATAGCACCGATCGAGACACTCGATCTTCGCACAACGGAAGCTTTTGCGATTTATGATATGAGACATAACTAATTAATCCTACGAGAAGGTTAGTAGATTTACCCAAACCGGAGAGAGATGAGAAATCGACAAAAGGGAGAAGCCGTGATCTTCCGGATTGTATCTCCAAGCGACGACTGGTGGACGTCGATCCTCGCCATAGAACCTCCTCGAATAAGCAGAAGAAAAACCCTAGGTTTTCCTTCTCTAAATGACTAAGGCAAGAAACTAATTTTTCTTCCTTTTAATTTATTTGTGGCGCAATTTGTGATTGATATTGTGTTGGGAGGAACTCTCTTTATATCGGAAAATAACTATTCAAGAGAGTTATCATTTTCATACCACAAAAACCTATTCCCATAAGGAAAAGATATTTTTTCTACAAAATAAGAGATAATTCCCAAAAAATCAATCTCTTAATTTTTCATTAATTATCCAACAAATAGATAATTAATTAATTACACATGTGACATTATCTAGGAAAATTTCTTCTCCTAAATTACCCACATTAATGGCGCCACCTTAATCTTTTAATTTAATAGAAAATGTCTTTTCTATTTTACATATTATTTACCAAATAAATAATATTGCATATTCATTAAATAGACCAACTATTTAATTTATTCTCGAGGTTCCATAAAACGAGAATATACTCGCGTGTTAGGAGCCAACCCGGGGACCATGGACCTATAACCAGTAGCTACAATATATTAAATAAAATATTCATCGAACAAAATATTTCTACTTAATTCATTCATTCCGGAATTACGCCACCATAAATCCGAAAATGAACTCTATCGATTATATATATAACTTATTCTCAAAACGTCGAGTCGAGTCGATAAGTGTCCATTGATATAATCAGTACATATAAACTAACCCTCCATAGACTATCCGTAATGAATCGGGATTATTTCCTTAAACCTTCTCAATACCTCTCATCCTTATTTACCATTAACTCACTAGTGATCAATTAGTAGATAACCAATACGAACTCCGCGGATCGATCGGTTTCTTGGATTAACATATAAGGGGATTATCTTTCTACTTCCCTCAGGAAGGAATGGATTCCATATCTACGAGACACACACTTCTCACTCATTCCAGAATAGTGCCAACATGAAAGTGATTCGGACCGTGCTTCTTAGCGATCCTTAACGAACACATCAAACCCTATTATGAAACCAGTAGGAGTTTGCAATCACTTTAGGATTAAGGTTAATCCATATATGATCATCTTGTGATTTAATAAGATTTCTCAATCACGGAATTATATGAAAAACTCAGATTAAATCGGTCCAGTCCTATATGACTCTAATCATTTATAAATGCCCTACTTAGACAGCCAATGTCGACGGTCCGGATAAGACGGTCACACATAAAGTGTTCTGGGTGCAATAATGGTGGTTTAATCAATAGACCCCATACTTTAATTAAGTTCACCATGGACTAACAGTTCATGTGTATCACCACAAACTTAATCCTCATGTGTTTCACACACTAAGTTATATGGCTACATATGATACAACTTAGGTTTTTCAGTAGTGTATTACTTACAAGCACGAAGCAAGTAATAAGATCAGAATAAATTTTTCATACCCGCCAAGCGCTTATCAGTGACACTAGATGCCACACGGCTTGGTAAACTATTCAGCTAGGTTGTCAGCTCGAGGCGATTTTTAGGACCGAAACGTCGCCTGTTTGCATGATCGGTCAGACCAGGTGGTACTTTCTCTCAATATGCTTTTGACCTCTTATGATTTTGAAGATCATTTTCATGAGCTACCTCTCAACTGTTTTCACAGTAAAATGATATCGGCTCATCGAGACCTGGAATCACTTCCCAATCCAACAAAGAACTTCTCAAGCCACACTACCTTTTTAGCTACTCCGAAAGCTGCTATGTATTTGACTAACATAGTCAAACTGGAAGTGCTGGATTGCTCCAGACTATAGCTCCATCACTATGAGTAAACACTGAGCCTGAGATCGATTCACGATCATCCTTAATCGGACAAAAAATTAGAATCAGTGTAGTCAACGACACTCAGGTTCACACCCGAATGCACAAGCATATGATTCCTCGTTCTCTCAAGACATTTAAGGATTCACTATACTGCTTTCAACGTCCGAATCCAATATTTGACTCTTATTAAATTTTAATGACCTGACTTTCTCTATCCAAAAGAGAATCTATCCCATTTTCTCTATATCAAAAGACTAAGAGAATTATTCAATGAGGGGTTGGGTAGGAAACCTATTGTTGAATTTTGCATACGAAAATGCATTATCATCTTAACAAATAAGATGCATGGGACGTTGCCACAACTTGTTCTCATGAATTCGACCGAATCAATTTCTAAGAATATAGTCCATATCGCTAATTTAGAGAATCTTTGGCTCGTCAGTTCTTGACTTCAGATAACACACCCATGTTGTTCACAACTGTTGCAGTGTTACCTTTATAAACACTAATGTCTACTACTTTACCAACATTGATTCTCTGGTCTACAAAAGACTCATCAATATTCTGGTCAAGCCCACACATTTCAAAACAAGTGAATTTTAATGACCTGAAGGTTTACTTTAATCGACCGATCTACATAAGCATAGGCAGTCAATCTGCCATTGGATTTAAGCTAAAACCCTTCTGTTCTAAATGAATTCAAGCTCCTGTGTACAGCAAGAAATTTTCAGGGCATCACCCTAGTTAGTCTTTCAGCTTTTCATGGAGTTAAGCAGGGCTGAGTGGTGAGAATGTTTCAGGGCCTCACCCCTATTGAACTATCTACTTCTCAGGGAACTACCCTAGACCACTTGGCATTGCTTAGTGATAGGGATATTCCAACCCCTAGATCGGACCCGTCGCCCTAGTCACTATTGCATCAGTCGGATACTCACAGGACCGGCTGCTCGTCCCCGGAGAGAGAGAGGGTCGGCGACCCCCAGGATAATGTGCAAGTGTGAAACACAAACCTCAAGTCCGGAGCTGCCCTGCCTTTTGTGTCCTTTATCGTAATTATCTAGTGATATGTAACAACTTCCCTATAAATAGGGCCGTATGTAACCCTTCTAAGAGGATGAGCTTTCTGAGAAATAAAAGATAAGGCAAAGCCAAATTCTCCCACTCTCCTCTTTAATAGTACGGCACCACCACTTGCATCCACAGCTTCACTATGAACCACCACGATTGATACCACCAAAATAGCCAGATATCCACCATTATACCACCACTGACCACCAGAGATAATTTCGAAATTATCAGTTGGCTCCGTTACCGGGAAAGGAGATTTTTAGCTTACCTCCGGTGTACAGCTCGTCTACGATCTGCAAAGCTCACGGAGGCCGCGGGAAAAACTCTTTTTTTCAGGTCACCCTCAATGCTTCTCAGCAAGAAGCTTCCGGTCTTCATACAGCTGCATTAACATCCTCAACACAGCGTCAAAATAACATCACAACAAGGTAAGCTCCTCAACTTCCTGTTCAGAATCATGAGCTTGCGTTTGAATCATCACCTCTCTCGTAGTTTCTGTGCAAAGAAGTTCGCCGGAGTTGGCATCGTACGTTTCCTTGCCGGAAACTACGCTTCAGAGCTTTCATTTTACGTCCTTGATAGTTGCTCAATCTCGGATAAAGTTAAATACGCATGAAACTGATGATTATGCTCTTAAGAAACTGAGACACTCAGCATTTACACGTTAAAAAAGATGGCGGAAATCACACTCGTTGGCGATTCTCATAATTATGGGGTCAATAAAGCGCTGTCTTAGAAGTCATTGCATGCATGCCTGAATCCCCGCATAGTACGTCAGAATAAATATATGTATGCTGCATTGTAGGATATTGGAATTTTTAGGACTTCATGATTGAGAGTTCCCTAAATTCCGACATCCGTACACCGGCTCCGGTGATTAATCCACCAGATATTTCATTATCAGAAAATATCCCCGACACGCTGGCCAAGTAATCATCAAACAGTACTATTTGACTTTTCACCCAATCATAATTTGACAGATGGCAGGGACCAAAGAGAAAGTCCACGTTCCACCTACTCCAGGGAGAGGATCCACAAGGGATCCTCAACGCCATAGTGGAGCTGATCCCGTATTGAAAAACCCCACCACAGAATGGGGCGACACCCAAGCAGGAACTGATGCCAGAAATATAATAAACCGGAGAAGGTCAAATTCGAATGATACGGGGAACTCGGCATCAGTTCGTTCCACGCCAGCATGTGAGAAAAACATGGCGGGGACTTCAAAACAGCGCAGGGGTAAGGAGCCGCTCAATGAGAAAACCCAGAGGGCAGATGAGACCCTGGGGGCAAGATCTCCATCGGCAAAGGCGGCTATAGCATATGCAGAATACGTAAAACAAATGTATGCGGTGAATCTACGTCTGGCCGCATGTAACTTGCCCCTAATAAATATCGAGGAACAGATCCCTCTTCCACCTGAGCATAAGGAAACAGCCCCCCAAGAGTGCGACCGGCCCCCGCACTCGAGACAGTGAGGGAAGAAGTGGAATGGAGCGAATATTCGTCAGCAGGGCATAAAAGAAAGCTTATGCCTGAGAAAAGCGGCGAGAAAACATCAGTCTTGGAACGGCTAGGCCGTCTTGAGAAAAAGGCTATGCACCAACGGTTAGGTCCCTCACCACCTGAGAAGAACGCCGCATCACCCTGTGATGGCATGGATCCCCGCGATGCACGGCTCATCATAGATAAGAAAATAGCGGAGCAAGACATGGAGTCGGCATACTACGCGGACTCGGACGACGTCATCAAAAGAAAAATGATGCCCGTTAGAAACACCATGCCAGCGGGGGACGACCGAATGGAAAAAATGGAAAGAGAAATCTCAGAGCTAAAAAAAGCCAAACCCGATAGGAAGCCCGAACCAACCCAAGGAATTGACGTTCACACGAACGAAATACTAGAATCATTACACCCCCAAGGGCGTGCAATACTCACAGGTTGTCTACTACTAGGGAACCACGTGCCCGCTGGAATGGATAGCCACTTTCCAGAGTCGGACACTCCTAGCCACAGCAAACAAGTCGGCCTAGTGTGTAGCATTTGTAGGAAGCATGCAGGATCGAGCCGCTGCCCGGCTCAGAAGCTTTCCCCGCGGCTCTATTAAAAGTTGGGAGGAGCTGAGAGCAAAATTTCTAAAGGAATTTGAAACTGCAGAGCGGCCTAAGAAAACCATCAAGGATCTATACGAAATATGACAAGGAGATAGAGAATCCTGCAAAAGCTACTACGATCGATTCGTCAGAGTGTACGAGCAGATGAAAAACCTACCTGAGAACGAAGTTCATAGGGGTTTCCTAAATGGCATCGCCAAAAGGTCAATGAAAACACACTTCGCAATGAGGGCCCCCCTCGAATTTACGCGATCTCTTCAATCAAGCCCGGATCTTCGGGCTAACAGAAGCGGTTCCCTCATCCTCCGGAAAAGGAAAAAATCAGAGCAAATCCAGACATTCGAGGGAGGAAAATAGGGAGGAACCCAAGGAAGACCGGAAAGATGATCGAAAGAGAGGAAAAAATCGAGATAGGGAAGTCAAAAAACCATTCAAGTTTGACGAGTCTGATTTCGTCCCCATCAATGCGAGTCTATCTGAAATACTGTTCGAGATCAAAGACAGGGTAGAGCGGCCGAGACCTATAAGGTCCGATCCGAGTTTGAGAGATGACACAAGGTACTGTGATTTTCATAAGGATCACGGACACCACACCGACGAATGCTTCACCCTGAGAAGGATCATCGACAAAATGATAAGAAACGGGGAGATAAATACAAGAAAAATAGGGCCGGAGGCAAAGATGATAGGGGGCCTCGAAGATACCAAAATGAGATCAAGGTAATCATAGAGGAATTCCCAGGCAATCACCTCATTAAGAGCCAAATTAATGCGATCAATATTAGGGGTAGAGAGAAACCAGTCGTTCTAGCTCCCGACGAACAGGCGATAACGTTCACCAAGAGTGAGCTAGCAGGCCCACCAGGGGCGATGGAGTTGCCAATAGTGATACAAGTCGGAATCAACGATTTTGGGTTCAATCGGGTACTCCTGGACACTGGGGCTGCACGCGACATCATCTACTTGGAAATGTTGAAACAGCTCAAAATCGGTATGTCCAAGCTAAAGCCTTATTTGGGAATGCTGGAGGGATTCTCCAACGATAAAGTATCCGTCTTGGGCGTCATTGACTTGGAGGAGGAGGTCGGCGACCACTCACCATACCGCAAAGAAAAAATCAACTTCTTAGTGGTCGATCTACATTCCCACTATACGGAAATCCTCGGAGTCCCCTCTCAGTGAAAATTTCAAATGACTGTTTCGATTCCCCATCAAAGGTCAAAATTCTATACCGACGAAGGGATCGGACTGGCCGTCAGCAGGCCACAAACTCTGCTGATTCATGTCACCACAAACCGAAACGATTACCCTACCAGGGGAATAGGCAAAAGGCCTCAAGGGGAGGCGTCTGAATCAGCCTCAAGAAGAATCCGCATCGACACTATCGAGGCGACGAAAGCTCGAAACGAGCTGCGCCCGGTTGAAGAAGACACCTCCACCGAACCCAAAGCGGTCATTTGCGACACCCTTCAGGTCAGGGACGAGTCAGAATTCACTGCCGAGGATGAGTTGGTTGAAGTAATCGTTAATGAAAAGTATCCTGATCAGAAGATAAAGGTGGGCGCGCAGATGGGTGAGAAAGAAAGAGAAAAATTGGTCCTGATGTTGAAAGAGAACTTGGACACGTTCGCCTGGGTAGTGACAGACATGAGGGCCGTGGAGCCTGAAATAGTGCTGCATCAGCTGAATGTGAATCCTAACTTCAAACCCATCCAGTAGAAAGCCCTACAGTTCTCCAAGGAGAAAGAGGACGCCATTAAAATAGAGGTGAATAAACTAATTGAGGCTGGAATCATCCGGGAACTTCAGTACCCAACCGGGCTGGCCAATGTAGTCATGGTCAAGAAACATAATGGAAAATGGCGCATGTGCGTCGACTTTCTTGACTTTGAACAAGGCTTGTCTGAGGATCCTATGAGCTACCCGGAATCGACGGAGATGGTCGACCGAATAGCCGGTTTCGAAATCTTGAGTTTCTTGGGCGCGTACTCGGGTACCACCAAGTAATGATGTCCAACGAGAGAGAAAGAGTTGACAGCCTTCTGAGCCGCGGGCGGAATGTATTACTATGAGATGGTGCCGTTTGGTTTGAAGAATGCTGGGTCTACATACCAAAGGATGGTTAATAAAGTGTTCAACTCCCAAATCGGCAAGAACATGGAAGCTTACATCGATGACATGGTGGTCAAGTCTTCCAGCGCTGGCCATCTGGCCGACCTTCAGGAAACTTTTGATAATGTCAACGCACGTTCAATGAAGCTCAACCCCACGAAATGCACTTTCGGAGTCCAAGCCGGAAAGTTCCTAGGTTTCATGGTAACTCAGAGGGGGATAGAGGCGAATCCTGAAAAAATTTAGGCTCTGGCCAACATGGAAGAACCAAGATGTGTGAAAGAGGTTCAGAAGTTAAACGGAAGAATCATCGCATTGGGAAGATTTGTCTCCAGATCCGCAGACAAGTGCCTCCCGTTCTTTATGATCCTCACGAACAACAACGGTGGTGGTATCCTCAGCATCATTATCAGCAGATAAGGCAGAATAGAATTCACGCACCAGGGTCAGGTTATACTCCCCAACCGGAGGAGCTACGAGGCCTGCCCAACCATTGGCAAGAATTCTAGCCCTGCGGCCAGACCCAATACGATCCTGGTTCAGCCCTCTCTCCTGCATCAGAGGACAATTGCTGAAAAAAGTTTGGAAGTAGCGTTTAGCCATTGGAGAGGCAGTCAGGCGGAAGCACACTGAAAGCCCCTCATCTAAAGCAGGATTAGAGACAGCAGACTCTTGGCTAGAGTTGTCAGATGAAGAAGACATAATGAAAGAAATGAAATGCACAAAGTTTGAAGATGTACTCTCAAAGTAAAGGAAAAGTTGCAGAAAATAGCAAAGAGGGAAGGAGGAGGAAGCCTCCTTTTATAGGCCAAGAAGCTAAAGAGGCAGGAAGATAAGGGGTCATATACGTTTAAATTTAGATGCCAACCCTTTCATTAAGGAGGCCGACGTTTGAAAAATAATGGTCATTAATGCACCGGTTAGGCCAACAATCACAAGGATTCACAATCGCGATTACTTGGCCCGAGCCCGAGACTCAGACAACCGACCTCGCCGAGTAGGAGGCCGGATAAGCGAAACAAAAATGATGCAGAAAGAAATTATTTATTATAATAAAGACCTACCAGGCCGATTATTTACAAGATACAATGGAAAGAAAAATCTAAATTCAGTTAGCATCGGAATCCGTTGACGTGTCCGAGTCAATACGGGCGAACTCGACGTTGGCACGGGGTGGCACAAGAACATCATCACGAGACGCAGGCATCCCAGGAGCACCAACGCACAAGTGCGAGATCAGCCTAGGGAAGGGGATAGGCCCATGGAGGTCTGTCTGAGCTGCAAATGTAATTATAGAGTGGTAGATCAACCGCCCCCAGTCGATGCGCACTTCCTCACCCCCCTCCAGGATCGCGTAAAGAAGATGCGATTCAGCCTCAGAAATCTCCTTGGAGTCGAACGAGGGAAAAACCCTGGAGTTGATAAACCTCTTCCACTCCCGATTAGCTTGGGACATCTCAGAAGCATAACCCTCGGGCAATGGATTCCAATCACCAAAAATCGACCGTCTAAGTGCAGCGGCCCCATAAACCCGTCTCCTCACCTCTTCGCCCAGGCTCCAAGCCGTCTCATAATGTGCATAGGCCGGAGGGGAAGGTAAATGGATGAATTCGTTGATGATCCCAGGGGAGAGAAAAACATGAACCCCCGGAGAGGAACAACGGTGGAGGAGGCGTTAGGTAGAACCACCACTGATAATGCAGAATAGAACTCCCGCACGATGGTGGAGTTATACACTCCCCTGGGTGCCCCCAGAAAATCAGACCACCCTATCCGAACAGCACGACGGCGTTGGGCATAACAGATTTTCCGAAGGTTCAAACCCCTTTCAGGCAGAAAAGGAAGACCACTAAAGATAGACAGAAAATTGGAAATGGATAGAGGGGAGGCTGTCTGAAAAAAGTTAGAATCACCAAAGTTGTCCATGACTTCAGAAAAGCAGAGGTTTTTAAGTCAGAGACAAACTTTGCTGGGAGAAAATGTTAGAACAGAGATATATGGAAGAAAGGTGAAAAAATCCTCCATTTATAGCAAAAAATAAATGATCCAACGGAGGAAACAAGTGTGATCGAACGGCAAGGACGAGGCGCCTATTCAGATTTTGAAAATCGAAAAAATATTAACGCGGGAACAGTTACCTGAGCAGGTTAGCGTGCTCACGGTTTCACAAGCGCCAGCAGTAGGAAAATAATGACAGTTGGCCAAAGGTCGCAGCTTTATGACAAGACAAGACAGAAGAAGTCGAACCGTCAAATCACAAAGAGACCGTTGTTTAGAGTCGGACCTAGGCATAAGACCCCTAACCCCACTCAAAACAAGGGGGCCGCATAATTAGAATTTTTCAATTCAGTCATCGAGCCGCCAGAAACAAAGGACCAAGAGTAGGAATTTTTCACAACGGGCGTATGAGTGCGATGACTCAAGACTTATTTCAACCAAGTTCGTCCTTAGTCTTGTTTGAAACAAAGGGGCCGGAGATGAAAACATTCAAGCAACCGTGGATGACTTATTTTCTACATTTGTTTCAACCAAACCCGCGTCGACCTTACTTGAAAGAAGGGGGTCACGATTTGGAATTTTTAAGCTGGCATAAACGCTATTCCATTTATTTTCGTGAACTCGACGTCATGATCGACCTCACCAAAAGAAGAGGGAGCAACTTAATACAATAGAGCGCAGAAACAGGAAAACTATTCATCTCGGCGACTCCGGACAGGGGAGCTACCGGACTCACCCAGACGAGGGCCCCGCATACATACAATACACTAACAAAACAAATGGAGTTGGAAAAATGCAGGACAAGAAAAAAATCAAGCGCCACTCAAAAATACAAAGTCATCACAAAAAAGATAAACATACAGAGGGCCGGAGCCGAATGGCAGCAGTCAGAGTCAAAAATTCAACAAAAACCAAAATACAACAAGTCAAGATTGTTTGTTTGAAGGAGGAGTTTCAGCATGAGGCCCGGTCAGATTCAAAAACTTACCGCACTCCTCCTCGGGACTCTTATCCTCGCCGGCACTAATGGCGACGGCTCCCACAGAAGCAGTGGCGGCCCCTGCCTCCTTCGCAGCAAGCTCGGGAGCTTCTCTCTCCATTTCCAACATCATGCCACGAAGATTTCTCTCGTTGACCGCAGGAGGATCCCAAAGCAGCTTACCATGCTTTAGATTTTCGACCCGAAAATCCTCAATTTGAACAGCGGTATAGGGAAGATCGGGGTGGAACACCCTCAGCTCAGGGTCATCCTGATCCATGATTAGCCAATCCTACAAGGTCTCAAGATCCGGAGCATCCTCAAAAAATGCCTTAAGGCACCTCGAGGAATGATAGAATCCCTGATCAAATCCGTCTAACCAATCATCTTTGACCTTTTGAGCGGTGTCAGCAGCAGCGGCCTCAGATTCATTCAACTCGCTCTTCAATCGGTCGACAAGCTCATGGGCCTCGGTCACCTTAACAAGAGCCTTCTCCCTTTTCGATTTGGCAGACTTCTGGAGATCGGTTGCGGATTGAATCTTCCTGGAAAGGGTCTGGACTTCGGCCACAAGTTCCTTTTCCCTCCGATTAGCTTCAACCTGGAAGATCTTTATCCGGTCGGCTTCAGCAGCCAATTTCGCTCTCATTTCGGCAAAGTTGACTCGCCGTTTGCTTTGCCTCTACATCACAAGCCCACTCGACTTTCTTAAGCTTAGTGGAAACCTGAAAAGAAAAGGGTTCAGAGCCAAAAGACTAGACAAAAAAGAAAAAAACTCAAAGAGAGAAGGCACATTACCGCACTAGCCGTAGTCCCATAAAGGCCAAGTGTCTCGAGCAAAAGCTGTCGCCTGGAAGAAGGTCCTAAAAAGGCTGTCGACGCCACCACGTCTTCCTAGGCAATCCGGTTGACGATGCCATGACCAACCATCAGTTGAGGGGCATCGGGTAGCTTTAATGTCAGATTTCGCAAGGGACCACATCGGAAATGGGCGAGCGCGGCTCCCCAAATTGTCTTCGAGAGAAAGGGCCGCCTGTCGGGAAATCATGGTCCAACCACAGGGTCGGCTTCCCTTTGAAACCCGTGGGGACCCTCACCTTGCTCGAGTCTCTCTGCAATGATCCGGCAACAGCAGGCTCAGCGGCGGCGGCGGTCATTTTCGCTGAGCTCTTGGTCAAGTCAACAGTGACGTTAACCGACTCGACATCTCTGGAAGTCCGATCACCCTCTGCGGTTAGAGAGGGCTCGGCCACAACCTCGCTGGTGCCCCGATCGCCTTCAGTTCTAGATCTCTTGAGGATGAATCGGCACAAACATCAATCGAGGGTTCATCCTCATCCATCAAGCCAGAATCTTTTCTCCCGGCAGGTCTTTTTCTCTTCGCCTTGTTGGCCGCAGCGGGTTTCTTTGCCTCTGAAGCCGCTGTAGATCTGGCCGACTTCGCAACAACGGCACCACTGCCTGCAACCGTGACATCATGGGGCGCCGCAGCAGACGAACCTCCAGCAACAAAAATATCCCTCATACTCACAGCGGGGGGAGGGTCCAAGGGTTCGTTGGCATCCAGCAAGGCCTGGCGAGTCTTCCTCTCATCCCTAAGACGGGCCTTCACGGTATTCCTGTTTACATTGGCAAGCACCATGGTACCTACAAAACGCATGGGAAAAATGGTCAGAATTCTAAAAGGAATGAATAAAGCTATCAAAAAAGGACAGTTAAAGAAAACTAAAACAAAATCAGAGGAGCAAATTACTAGCGGGCCGCAATTCTTCGACCCCCGTACATATCAAGCACTGGGTAAGGAAATACTTCCCCTGATGGCACTCAACGTACCAATCCTCATAAACACCCAGGTTAGATACCTTCACCACGGGCTGAGCATTAGTCAGCCCAGGGATACCGGCCACACAACAGAAGGGGGCCTTAAGATCGATCAAGCTTCTCCAACTAAAAGTCCTCTTCTGAGTCTCACTTTCCTCATCCCAACCGAGAAGCTCACCAAGTTTATCAAGAAGCTCCTGCTCAACGTGATCGAGAGTCTTGGACACAACGACACTGTTCTGTCTCTTCTGGGGCCGCACATCGAATTTCGGAAAGGGCCACCCAGATTTCGACTCGACCATCATGGCCCTCGTGTTCCAGCCGTGGACCTTATTCGAAGTCCAGTAGAACAAACGAAACTTCTTCACTCTGGTCGCCAGAAAATTGCTCGAATCAGCCTTATTTGTGGCCGCTTTGCTGAAGGTGTAAAACTTCAAAAACACCTTGAGCGAGGGCTCGTAGCCAAAAATCCGGCAGAGAACAATGAATGCCATAATCACCCTGACAGCTCCGGGGGTAAAATCATAAGGGAGGGCCGCTAAGCTCCACATAACCTCGACAAAGAAGGGGTCAAAAGGTGGCCTGAGACCAGCCACAAAGTGATCATAAAATAAATCCAAGCCATCTTTCTTCAACCTCAGACCAGCTCGGTTCTCCGATTTCTTGAAGCCGCTAAAGCAAAAACCAGGGGAGACGTTGAATTCGGAGAGAAATTTAGGGTCTCCAAGGCGGGAACAAACGGCTGCCCAATCTGCTTCGATCTTCTTGTCGAGGGCATCGATCTCATCATCCTCCTTGAGGGCCTCGACATTGCGGGGTTTAGGAGTCTTATTGCTCTCTTTTGGCTCCTCCACGTCGTCGTCGTTTTTCTGTTTCCGTTTGGGTTTCTCAGGCACAGACACGACCACACCGGAGGAGGAACCTTTATTCCTAGCGGATTCTTTCCCAAACCTTTTTGGCTCCCTGGGAGCCATAACCGAAGAGACGAGTTTTTCTTTCGGTATTCTACGAGCCGTAGGTCTCAGACGACCAGGCTGCGGGGGAGCCAACTGGTCCAACACCATATCATCCTCCGTACTCTCACCCTCGTCACCTTCACCGGAGCTAGTGCTCACCTCGTCGGCATCTTCAGAGGCATAGCCATGAACACCATCATCATCACTATTTCCTGATCTGTCACTGTTGGACATCCTACAAAAGAAAAGAACGAGGTGGATAAGTCATCACCCAGGACAACGATAGTCGGGTCGAGACCGTCTAACTCGGTTCATCTCGACACCCCGTCTTTTCATTTTACGGTCAAGCCCTATCAATCGAGGGAAACAATCTTGGAAAAACCCTAATTATAGCAACAATCGTACCAGACCCAATTCAAGGATGCACGGTATCCAATACCCCAAACTACCCGGGGCGTCATCAGACATGAAATGAAGACGACAAATTTGAATTCAATCATACCAATCCAAACAAGAACAAAACCAGAAATAGAAAAGGCATAAAAAATGTTGGAAATCAAGAGGAGAAATAAGCTTACTTGATGATTAGCAGGAAGTACGAGGAGGGGGATTGAAGCAAGAAATGAGCCTTCGGAACCCTACCGGAAATCGCCTCGCCGGAGAACCTTTACTCAGAAACAATCGACTGAGTTGCAAAAATGAGAAATCGGAAAATATTCATGGCTGGAATACTCTCCCTTTATATAGGCAAAGGGACACAGATCCGACGGTCAACCGCCCAAAGATCCAATGGACAGGATTAGGGGCGGGACTTTCAAATTTTGAAATTTGGGATTGCCATCATTAGGCATGAATACTTGAAAAGTCACAGCCAATCAGAGCATGCGGCGGGTCACATCAGTTTTTTTGCCCCCAGGCTAGGGCAAGTGGGAATCGGACAAAACAGAGCCGTAGTAAACACGCGTGCCAGGGGGCCGACCAAGTGTGACCTCACCATCGGCTAGGCTAAAAGCCAAAGACGCCAAATCATATGAAGTCAAGGCTATCCGCCCAAATACGACGTCGCCACAGGCTAGGCGAAAAGACCAAGATGCCAAATCATATGAAGTCAAGGCTATCCTCCCAAGTACGACTTCGCCACAGGCTAGGCAAAAAGCCCAAGATGCCAAATCATATGAAGTTGTAGAGAAATAGTGTATATGTGGCATTGTGTGTGTTTGACACTTGTGTAAAACGTGGTGATGTGTGTGTGTGCCAAGTGTCCTATCAAGTGAAGGTTGTTAGAGATTCTCTATTATATTTGCTGCTGCTACTGCTGCTGTGTACCTTGTCATTATTATTATGGTTGTTACCCAAAATACTTTGCTGATGTGAGAATTTATTCAAGCTTCTTCTCCCTTTCTGTTTCTTTTCTTGGTATCGGAGCTAGATGGCCACCGGAGAGAATGTCACTGCCACTGTAACAACCGGTGGCAATGGAGGTTCAGAAGCTGAGGTGCATACAACCACTGGAGTGACAGAAACTCCGATTAGCTCCTCCACCCGGATGACGATTCCACAGTTTCAGATTGGATCCATTCCTCATCTCGGATTTACTCTGCCCTCTCCGACGTCTCACATCGGAGTGACATTACCACCGTTTTCCAGTCTCGGTTCTTCACCGCCATTTGCTCAATATCGATCTGAGCCTTATCCTTCACTTTTCCGGTCACCTGGTTATAATTTGGTGTCTTCTCCAGCTGCATCTGCTTTTCAAGGACACCTGAACCAAAATTGCACTGTTAAATTAACCCGGGGCAACTATCTTCTGTGGAAATCAACGGTGCTCCCGATTATCCGAGGCCACAAGCTTGAGGGATATCTGTTAGGCTCTCATCCTCGTCCTTCAAGTGCTGTTCTCGGCATGCAGACACCAGATGAGTGGGATACCGTTGATCAGCTCCTAATGGGGTGGCTGTTAGCTTCAATGACCGAACAAGCCCTAACAGAGGTCATTGGATGCCACACTGCACAAGAAGTTTGGATTACTCTTGAAAACTTGTTTAACAGTCAGTCTGAAGCTCGCATGTTGGAATTGAAGAATTGCTTGACCAAAGCTGAAAAGGGTAACAAGTCAATGGCTGATTATTTAGCAGTTATGAAGTCTTATGGTGATAACCTTGCAGCTGCTGGATATCCAATTTCCAAGTCAGAACTGATATTAGCTGTAATGGGAGGCTTAGATCGTGACTATGAAGCAGCCATAGTCAATATCACAGCAAGGGTTGGATCACTTAACTAGCAAGAGGTACAGTCACAACTGCTAATTCATGAGAAGTTAATTGCTCGTTTCAATCCTGGATCCACTGGAACAGGAACAGGACAACCTAGTGCCAATCTCATTCACTCTCAGTCTGGTGGTAGAGGTGGAGGTTATCACTCAAATCAGTCCTCTAGGGGCAGAGGTGGTATTCCAAGAGGAGGTAGAAGTGGAAGAGGTCGTGGTGGAAGATCTGGAAATAACAACAACAGTGGAAGCAAGATGGCTTGTCAGATCTGCAACAAGATAGGACACACTGCTACTCAATGCTGGCACAGGTTTGAAACAGACTTTAACAATGACCCAGCATCTAGTAATCCTAAGCAAATTTCAGAATTTGTGGCCTCTCCTCAAAGTGTTGCTGATAACTCTTGGTATTTGGATAGTGGAGCCACAAACCATGTCACTGCAGATCTCAATAATCTTCACCTGAATTCTGGTTATACAGGTACTGATACACTGGCTGTTGGAAATGGTAAGACTCTTTGCATTAAGCATGTAGGGACTAGTGTCATTCATACACACTCTAAGCCTATAGTTCTTCATGCTATTCTTCATGTTCCTGAAATAACCAAAAACTTGATTAGTGTTTCCAAGCTTATATCTGATAATCCTGTCCTTATAGAATTTGTTCATTCTGGTTGTATTGTGAAGGACAAGAGTACAGGCCAGCCTCTTCTTCAGGGACATCTCCAGGATGGACTGTACAAGATGGATCCTCTCATCACTAAGACCTCCCTTCACTCCAAAGATCAACAATCGACTTGTGTTCTGTTCTAAGTCACCCAAATCATGCAGTAATAAGTCTAGCACTAAGTCTAATGTTGAGATATGGCATAGGAGAATGGGCCATTGTTCTAAGAAAGTGTTGAATCTTGTTCTTGATCAATGTAATGTGAAGAATGATGTTGATAATCTACGTTTCTGTGATGCTTGTCAGTTAGGCAAATCACACCTGTTACCTCATTCTGTTTCTAATTCCACCTCTGTTTCTGCCTTTGATCTTGTGTTTACTGATGTTTGGGGCCCAGCTCCTGTTAAATCTGTTGATGGTTACTCTTATTATGTCCACTTTATTGATGATGCCACTAGATATACTTGGATTTTCCCTCTTAAATATAAGTCTGAGGTCTTTGATGTGTTCAAACAATTTCAAAAAATGATTCAAGTTCAGTTCAATACCACTATTAAGTGTGTCCAATCTGATTGGGGGGGGGGAGTATAGGAAATTTGAACCCTACCTCAAAAATGAAGGGATTGCTTTTAGACACCCCTGTCCTTATGACCATGCTCAGAATGGAAGGGCAGAACGAAAACATAGGCACATAATAGAAGTAGGACTAACACAGTTGGCTCAAGCATCCATGCCCTTGAAGTATTGGTGGGATAGCTTTCAAAATGCTGTCCAAGTTATTAATGTCCTGCCTTCTGCTGTTCTTGATTCAAAAACTCCACATGAAAAGTTGTTTCATACCAAACCTAATCATTCTGCTTTTAGAGTGTTTGGTTGTGCTGTTTTTCCTAATCTGAGGCCTTTTCATCAAGTCAAGTTTCAATATCATAGTAAAAAATGTGTCAACCTTGGCCTAAGTATGAAGCATAAGGGCTATAGATGTCTGTATGAGTCCAGCGATTGTACATTTCATTAATGTTGTTTTTAATGAAGAGGAGTTTCCTTTAAGACTGGGTTTTTACAAGGAAGTCATAGGTCTGTCACAGTTGATTCTTCTGATGCTGTAGGTCCTAATTTTCCTTTCCATTTGTGGTATCATTTTCCAGAAAAATCTGATAGTGTTGGTTCTAAGAACACAACCAGAATTGATATAGAGCCTACTTCTTCTCCCTATATCCAATCATCTGAGCCTTTACCCTCTGGAGTCTCAGAAATGATCCTATCTTCTCCTAATCCTACTGAACCTGAAGTTGATGAACATCATGTAGCTGATAATCACAACAGTCCTGAGCCTCAGTCTTCCTCTTCCCCAAGTCCTATCCAGCAACCAAATCCACTTGATTCTGATGCTCAAGTCTCTGTGCCTTCTTCTGTTCCTGCAGCCCATCCTATGCAAACCAGGTCTAAAAGTGGGATTTTTAAACCTAAAACTTACTCTGCTAGCTTAAAGTCCAGAGTCAATCCCTTTCCTTCTGAACCTACCAGTGTATCAGCAGCCTTGTGTTCATCAAAATGGAAAGGGGCAATGTTGGAGGAATATCAGGCACTTATTAAGAATGAAACCTGGGAGCTTGTGCCACCAACTAAACATCACAGTGTGGTAGGCAACAGATGGGTATTCAAGCTGAAGTTGAATCCAGATGGTAGTATACTAAAGTACAAGGCTATGTTGGTGGCAAAGGGGTTTCATCAGAACTATGGGGTCAACTTTACTGAGAATTTCAGTCCTGTTGCCAAGTCCTGTACTATCAGTGGTTCTTCTTGATGAGTCGTTTCTATGAATTGGCCAATTCACCAAATTGACATCAACAATGCCTTCTTAAATGGACCCCTTAAGGAACCTGTGTATATGGTGCAGCCTGAAGGATTTGTTGACCCTGCTAGACCACATTACTTGTGTAAACTGAACAAAGCCCTGTATGGGCTCAAACAAGCACCTAGGGCTTGGTTTGATGCACTCACTGCTCAGTTGAAGTTATGGGGTTTAAAACAAGCTGTTTCTGATAATTCTCTATTTGTCATGGCTTCATCTAAAACTGTGTTGTATGTTTTGGTGTATGTAGATGACATTCTTGTCACAGGCAATTCAACTGAACTGATTCAGAGGTTCATTCAGCAGATGAATAGAAGGTTTGCTCTGAAAGATCTGGGGCAAGTGTCTCATTTCATGGGTATGCAGGCTCACAGAGACTCTTCTGGTCTTTATTTAAATCAGACTCACTATGCAATGCAGCTGTTACAGAGGTTAAAGATGGATCATCTTAAAGAATGCTCTACTCCAATGGTTGTAGGTAAAGTGTTGAAACCTAAGCAAGGAACTCCTTTGGCTGATCCTAGAGAGTACAGGAGTGCAATAGGGGTTGCGATGCTGACCTAACCGACTGATATCCAGATCTTGTGAATTGTCTCTCACCCAGGCTCATGCAAGAACCCTATAATGATCACTGGTTTGCTTTGAAGAGATTACTGAGATATGTTAGTGGTACTTTGGATTATTCTCTTCAGTTTAAGCCCTCATTTGATCTGAAGATTACTAGTTTTACAGATGCTGATTGGGCTGTGGATAGTTTTGACAGAAAATCTGTGGGTGGATACTGTGTGTTTGTTGGGGATTCACTGGTTTCCTGGAGTTCAAAAAAGCAATCTGTGGTGTCTAGATCAAGCACTGAGTCTGAATATAGAGCTCTGGCTGATCTTTCTGCTGAGATTCAGTGGATCACACAACTGATGTGTGAACTGCATCTACAACCACCTACAGTTCCTGTGATCTGGTGTGACAACACTGGTGCCAACTCTCTTGCTCATAATCCAGTGTACCATGCAAGGACCAAACATATTGAAGTAGACATTCATTTTGTGAGAAATCAGGTCTTGGCCAGAAAATTACAAGTCCTATATGTGCCCTCAGCTGATCAACTTGCGGATTGCCTCACCAAAGCTCTACCACATTCAGCTTTTGCAGGTTTTAGGGCCAAACTCAATGTCCAACCATCAACATTTCGTTTGAGGGGGGCTGTAGAGAAATAGTGTATATGTGGCATTGTGTGTGTTTGACACTTGTGTAAAACGTGGTGATGTGTGTGTGTGCCAAGTGTCCTATCAAGTGAAGGTTGTTAGAGATTCTCTATTATATTTGCTGCTGCTACTGCTGCTGTGTACCTTGTCATTATTATTATGGTTGTTACCCAAAATACTTTGCTAATGTGAGAATTTATTCTAGCTTCTTCTCCCTTTATGTTTCTTTTCTGAAGTCAAGGCTATCCACTCAAATACGACTTCGCCACAGGCTAGGCACAAAGCCCAAGATGCCAAATCACATGAAGTCAAGGCTATCCGCCCAAATACGACTTCGCCACAGGCTAGGCACAAAGCCCAAGATGCCAAAGCACATGAAGTCAAGGCTATCCGCCCAAATACGACTTCGCCACAGGCTAGGCAAAAATCCCAAGATGCCAAATCATATGAAGTGAAGGCTATCCGCCCAAATACGACTTCGCCACAGGCTAGGCGAAAAGCCCAATATGCCAAATCATATGAAGTCAAGGCTATCCGCCCAAATACGACATCGCCACAGGCTAGGCGAAAAGCCCAAGATGCCAAATCATATGAAGTCAAGGCTATCCGCCCAAGTACGACTTCGCCACAGGCTAGGCAAAAAGCCCAAGATGCCAAATCATATGAAGTCAAGGCTATCCACCCAAATACGACTTTGCCACAGGCTAGGCGAAAAGCCCAAGATGCCAAATCACATGATGTCAAGGCTATCTGCTAAAATACGACTTCTCCACAATCTAGGCGAAAAGCCCAAGATGCCAAATCATATAAAGTCAAGGCTATCTGCCCAAATACGACTTCGCCACAGGCTAGGCACAAAGCCCAAGATGCCAAATCACATGAAGTCAAGGCTATCCGCCCAAATACGACTTCGCCACAGGCTAGGCAAAAAGCCCAACATGCCAAATCAATTGAAGTCAAGGCTATCTGCCCAAATACGACTTCGCCAAAGGCTAGGTAAAAAGCCCAAGATGCCAAATCAAGCGAAAATGGAACCATCTTTTAGGTGGCAACTTTCCAAGAGAATACTCTCTACCCAACAACGAGAAATGCCAAGGGTACGGAGTAGGGGGCCATTGATTGGGATATTCCAACCCCCAGATCAGACCCGTCGCCCCAGTCACTATTGCATCAGTCGGATACTCACAGGACTGGCTGCTCGTCCCCGGAGAGAGAGAGGGTCGGCAACCACCAGGATAATGTGCAGGTGTGAAACACAAACCTCAAGTCCGGAGCCGCCTTGCCTCGCTGGCGGATAGAGCGTGCGCTATCTGTCCGCACCTTTTGTGTCCTTTATCGTAATTATCTAGCGATATGTAACAACTTCCCTATAAATAAGGCCATATGTAACCCTTCTAAGGGGATGAGCTTTCTGAGAAATAAAAGATAAGGCAAAGCCAAATTCTCCCACTCTCCTCTTTAATAGTACGGCACCACCACTTGCATCCACAGCTTCACTATGAACCACCACGATTGATACCACCAAAATAGCCAGATATCCACCATTGTACCACCGCTGACCACCAGAGATAATTTCGATGTTATCACTTACAAAGTTAAACTTTCCCATTCAGTTGACTCTTTTCCATGTAGATCCAATTACTCCCATTGGGCCTGAGACAATCAGGTGGTTCTACAAGAGTATGAACAGACATGGAGTACCAAAACTCCATTTACAGGTATTTGGCTTTCAACCAACCTCTAATTTTCAGAATCCTATACAGCCCTCGAAGGAAGACCATGGTTATCAATCACCCTCAGCAGACTGTATAGTCTGCATAATCACAGCGGGTCAATGGTTAGACCATACTCCCACTGCATTTGGGTGGATTGACATTCTGATCTGGCACAGTAGTATTTATCAACATAATCCCCACCAACCAATGTTGGATGTGGTCTGATTAAATCAGATAGTAACTCCTTGAGCAACTTTACATCAAGTTCTAAGGTAGTTATTCAAACATTCTTTTAGAAAGGCTATGCCAGTATAACCGTTACTATCCGATCTTAAGAATCTTATAACCAACCTTCACTCATTATATTAAGATGTTTCACGAACAGTCACCATCATAACGTGTATGCAAAATCTCCAGTCCAATCTTCTAGCACTAAGTGCTCAATGCCTCTATTTACGGAAGTGGAGTAAACGTGGTTCACTCCTTATCCATAAATTCATAAGCATCTTCTAGGTAGACTTCTCGGTATTACATTATAATGTATACCGTTATTTTGCAACTAAAATCTTAATTGAGTTAAGCAGTGTAGTGTAGCATATCAATAACAATATAAGAAAATACATGGTTTATCTTTTCAGTGAAATTGTTTCACCTGGAGGTAGGCCAAGCATCAGTGCCAAAACTACACTATAGCATATTTATGAGCATGGAATACTCGTTTCTCTGGTAATATCAGAGATTCCTCCAAATATCCAGATAAACTAATCAGCGTTTTGAGTAGTCGTCAGACAAAGTGTTAGCCACTCAAAAGCTCCCACTAGCTTGTATCCTTCATAAGAACCCGAAGGTCAATATGAACAAGCTATGATACATCTTCAGCTCTATTACCCTTTCCAAATTTGAAAGGTTACTTCATCATTTTTCCTTTGAAATAGTGTTCTTAGACTGGGAGATAGGAATCACCCTTGGCTAGTCTTCAGATCTTATCTTTAGGATATATGCACTAATTAATAGATGCTGAAGAATCGTTCATCTAAATACGGAAGCCATTTGTCTTAATAGTTTATGTTGTGTTACATATACCTTTTCAGCATTACTTAGTGGTTCTGACTCTATCAGAGAAAAGTCCGAGTCTCAGAATCATATACAGATGTCATATTCACTTTCTTTAAGGCAAACATATTATCGATTTGAAAGTGAATCCATTCGTTCCAATGAATCTGAAAACATAAATTAAATTTCTGCGATATTCAATGATTAAAATCCGAAATTTGTTTCCTTATATCACTCCCAATATCTTAGCTGAAATAACTGTCTGTTGTCTACTCTTCATCATGAATGCCCAGCTACCTTGTTCGTACAAAAGAACTTTAGCTCCCGAGTCAAATTACTCGGTTAAGAAAGTCTCTAAGGATTCATAGGTTAGTCATCTGAAATCACTTTCCTTATCCTTTACTTTCTTTGATTAATATTTCGGTTTAGCCTTTAACTTATTTAGTTTAGATGACCTATTCTTGTAGACATTTACCTTCCCATTCTTGGCTTTCTTTCAAGGAAATGGCCGTGAACTAGCAGTTCATTTGAGTAGACACTACTCGTAAACTGTGGGATGTCTAGTGAGATTGATAACAGATCATTCTCGTCATCTTTGAACTAATTTGTTTTGTCTTTCGTTCAACACCAGTGATAGCAGTGGCATTCTTATCAATGTCACTTATGTTTGAAGGCTTAAGAGGAACATCATCTTCCCAAAAATTAATTTGCATTCTCGATTATTGAGTTCAACGTTCTTGTTACTTTTCCACTTTTACGAAGTCATCATCAGTCAATTTTTCATGTTTAGCAGTTTAGATACCTTGAGATGATATGTAGTTGCGAAAATAAATTTTGACAGAAATATAAATCAAATCATACACCACAACTAATTATGATTTTAGGAATAATAAACATGATGTCATGCATCCAGTTTATCCTACCATTCCAAGGATTTAATATCACACCTACAGTGCCGCCTTAGGGTAGGTCAAAGAGGTGACGATTAAATTGAGACAGTCTCTCTCAACAATTATCTGAGAATCGGACATCTCTATTTAATTGTTAATTACCTTCCTTTTTCAGTCAAGATATTTCCAAAAATACCCTTCAGAGTGTGACCTACTGTTTCAGATCTCAAAGTATGCCCCGAGTCTGCCGCATTAAGGTCGGGCAGTGACTCGACAAGTACCCAAAATCCTATCCTTTCGGAGACCAAGCCATGCATTTTGATAGCGGTGAAGACCATCCTTAGGGGGCCGAAATCAAAGCGGCATGAGGCGCCACCATCCTCTCACTTGCTTGTGTCAACATTAGAGGCTGTGGGGTCGGTTGTCACCTTCCCCACTCCCACTCGTTATTTTTAAAATTAGAAAGTCTTTTAGGATTATCAGAATTTATTTACAATCCGAAAAACAATAAATCAAGAATATTTAAATTAACCATCCCACTAGTTCATCGGTTCCAAATACCGTCTAACTAGTGTCACTTATTCACGACTTTCCAATTTCACAGATTTATAAAATCTTTGTGTAGACACTACACAATTTAAAATTCACCATGAATTTTATAATCCTAATATATTACGACTTATGAATTTCCCATCAAATCGAAAAACAATAAATCACAAATTTAAAGCTCCCACTAGTTTATCGGTTCCAAATACCGTCTAACTAGTGACACTATATTCATGATTATCCAATTTATCGATTATTTAGAAAATATCTTGTGTAGACACAGCACAACAAAAATTCACTAATGAATTGTATAGTCCTAATAATGTCGTGATAAAAATTTAATTTGGATCTCGGAATTTTTTCAATAATCCGAAAACAATAAATCACGAAAAGCAATCACCAACTTATCGGTTCCAAATACCGTCTAGTTAGTGTCCTATCTGTTCACGATTTTCCAATTTTCTCGATCATCAAAATCCTTTTACGTAGACACTACATAAATAAAATTCACAAAGAATTTTATTATCCTAAAAATTCTGGGATTGTTGAATTTTTCGAATAAGTCAGAAAACAATAAATCAAGAAAAGCAACCACCAACTTGTCGGTTTTAAACCCTGGCTGAGCTTTAACCGAGTTCACCGAATGGTGTCGGGATTGGCTAAGCCGACCCATCCTCTTCGTTGGTTCCTATACAACTGCTGGATGAATCGGGCTAAGGTTGCCCCATTGAGCCTCAGCTCGCCGGATAGCTTGACCTTGCCGGACCCCCGACGCTAACGTCATACTTGGACGGACAAGTCGAGTCGAGCCGAAGCCCTGTTTACCGCCCGAACCAATTTTCGAACATTTTGCTTAGTTGGTGTCCAACTTTTCCGGATTTTCCAATTTTTTATTATCAAAATTCAAAATTTATGTAGACACTACAAAACCTAAACTCTGTAGGATTTATTATCCCATATTAAGTTTATCATGTGAATTTTATATCTCGATAAAATTCCGTTCGTTTTAATTAATTTAATTAATTACCTTAATTAATCTAAATTAATTTCGTCTCATACATGCCTAATTAATATCACGATTAATTATCTACATGTATGCATATGCTAGGAGTGAGATTCATGAATATGATGCATGGTATGGCATGGTTATATCACATAAATAATTATTCAAGAAAATAAATGCGAAAAAGTAAACCACTAAGATAGATCGTATCTTATCCTTATTTACCATTAACCCCTAGTGATCAATTAGTTCACATATTTGACTAGTAGCTAATTAGTCTAATATGAACTGGGCCCATCGATCATTTTTTTAGGGCTAAAAAATAAGGGGACTGTCTCTCTACTTCCCGTAGGAAGGAATGGATTCCGTGTCTGTGAAACACAGAACTACACACTCATCAGGGAATAGTGCCAATGAGAAGTGACTCAGATCACATATCAAAATGATCCTTAACTAACACATAAAACACTACCCCGAGACAAGCAGTACCATGTGATCACATCAGGATTAAGGTCAATCCATATATGATCATCTAATGATTTAATAAGTTTTCTCGATTACGGAATTATATCGAGAAACCCAGATTAAATCGGTCTAGTCGTATATGAATGCCATCATATATAAATGCCCCACTTAGGTACCCTCTACCGATAGTCCGGATAAGACTATCACACCTTAAGGTGTTTTGGGCCAAGAATGATGTAGGAGCTCAGATCTGTACAAAACAGATCTTTGCGCAGTGGATGGATCATGATCTATAAAATACATATCATAAATAAAGGATCTAAACTTCCTACAAAGGGGTTTAGATCTACTTACCAATAGTTGGATGAGTAGTGATCGGGGTCAATCAGGTTATAATATACTCGACCACCATAAACCAGTACTAGCAAGAGGACTAGGCCCATCATAGTATAGCTATAGTGAATCAAGGTCGATCCCACAGGGAACCAATTGTGGATCATCTTATATACAAACAATTAATTAAACATGTCAAGGACATAGAGGCGGTCTACGACCAACATAAGACAAGAAAAGTAAAGACACGACTCGACACAACGTAATTAACCTCCCCAATTATAGTCTTTATCGTTTGGACCTAGATAATTTATATAATAAATCGAACTTATTAACCATCAATCCGTTTGTATCTATCTTAGATTGGCTACGGGAGTCATCCTCTTTAACTTGACTTAGCACCGGTTAGGTTGCTAGATCACTGTGCTACATTACGTGACTTCACCTTTTGGGTATCCATCTCATATAACTTGCACGCTTATGATACTAAGGATGCCGATATTAATCATACACCTCGTCTAGGCAACATTCCTATGGTTAGGCGTACTTATACTTCCTAAACGATTACTCAAGCTCTCGTCCAACTAGCAATTACCAAGTTATAGTCTCATGCTAATCTACGACGTACGTATAATCAGGTGCATGCAATTCCCAAATATAAACCTACCTAGATAACGCTGAACGTCCGTGAAGAGCAATTCATAAGCCTACCTAAGAGTTTTATATTGGTATTTCCTTTTTACACGTTTTAATTAAACTAAGCGAGTAACGTGGCCGTAGCCATACCTCTTTGAGATAATAAATTCTATTAAGTTAACCTAACCATAAAGACATGGCTATCTAACGGATAAAACAGGCTCGGTCGATCGAATAGGTGGGCTCGGTCGACCGAGTGAACTCTTTCGGTCACCCGAATCAATTTCGCCCCAGATTACATCCCTGAACATATCTCTCGGCGTTTCATCATACGTAAGCAGTTAAACAAGAATTGTAAAGCATTCATATAAACTAACTTAGATACACATTAATTAAACAATGCAGATTCATGGATAGAAACTAAGTGTATGACGTAGGTTATGGGATCCTCATAGACAAGGTGTCGCCACATCCCTAACGTCATAGCCTAGATCTACATCATCTAGCTATGAATTAACCAACTCAAACAATAAAGCATAATTGGGAGGGATTAATTACTTAAAAGAAAAGAAAAGAAAATAAAGGCTTACATAATGCAGCCCTTAAATTGTTTGGAACACCCTCAATAAACTACATTGAATCAAGATATGAATAGAGTGATTTTATTAAATGATATTCTAAGGTATTCAAGGTGTGTTTTACAATTTCGTAGTCGCTTGCTTATATAGAGGTTTTTGCCGACTTAGGGTGGTTCTAGAAGATAAAGCACGATATAAGCCGGAAACCGCCTGAAGGTGACACTCGGTCAACCGAGACGACACTCGATCGACCGAAGCTATAGGCTCGGTCGACCGAACCTAACATTTGCACACGTTAATCGTTTTTTCTCGTCTATCTTGCTCCCCACTCCACGCTTGCGTGTTGATCTGATTTCTCTAATTTATCTCTTGATTAATGCTCTGATTTTCTTCCTTATTATCTTGAGATCCATTGATTGAATGACATTTATCCTCTCGATTTGTCGTGATCTACAAAATCAGCATTTATCGCACAATAAATCGGCTTTTAATAATGAAAATAGCTAAATACCAAATATCATATTAATAATCACTTAACATTAAATAATAAATATAAACATGTGATTTAATATGAGATATACATTATTAATCTCGATTTAAGGACAACGTTGATGACATTTACGGGTATAATTTGACCGTCATCAAGTAGCCACAATTTTCCAACGTGTTCTCCAAACGGCGGTTGGTGGACACCGATCCTTGGAATTGAAACCTCCTTTATATGTATCAAGAAAAACTACAACTTTTTCTTCAACCAGAAACCCAAGACAAGAAACAAGTTTTTCTCTCTATTTTATGTGTGTATGTCGAAAATTTCATCTCTCATATGTCTTGGAAGAACTCTCTTTATATAGGAGAGTAAATCCTTGGCCTCCAAGTTTCTAATTAATTAAATAAATAATTAAAAAGAAATCACAATAAAAGATAATTCTATTTATAAAAGATTGTGATTAATCAATCAATCAATTACAAATCAATTATCTTTTATTAATTAATTACTTACCAAGTAATTAATTAATCACACAAGAAAATCAATTCTTGTATTTTATGAGAGGGAGGCACCACACCTTAGGGTTTTAGGTCCACAGAAAATGTATTTTCTGTGTATTATATTATTTAGCCCAACTAAATAATATTTCGCTTATCAATTAATTGGCCCAGCCAATTAATTATCACTGAGGCCCAATAACAAGAAAAAACTCATATTATAGGAGCCACATTGGGGACCATAGACCTATAACCAGTAGCTCCAATAAATTAAGTAAAATATTCATCGAACGAAATATTCACACTTAAATTATTAATTCCGGGATTACGCCACCAGAAACCCGAAACTGAACTCTACCAATTATAGATATATACTTACACTCAATCCTATGAGTAAATAAGCGTCCATTGATATAATCATAACATACAGACTAACCCTCCAAAGACTTTCCATTCTGAGTGAGAAGTCTCTGTAAACCCAACTCGGAATATCTTATCCTTATTTACCATTAACCCCTAGTGATCAATTAGTTCACATACCGGACTAGTAGCTAATTAGTCTAATATGAACTCCTGGGATCGATCATTTTCTTAGGGCTAACAAATAAGGGGACTGTCTCTCTACTTCCCGCAGGAAGGAAAGGATTCCGTGTCTGTGAAACACATAACTACTCACTCATCAGAGAATAGTGCCAACGAGAAGTGACTCAGATCACATATCAAAGTTATCCTTAACTAACACATCAAACACTACCCCGAGACAAGCAGTACCATGTGATCACCTCAGGATTAAGGTCAATCCATATATGATCATCTAATGATTTAATAAGTTTTCTCGATTACGGAATTATATCGAGAAACCCAGATTATATCGGTCCAGTCCTATATGAATGCCATCATATATAAATGCCTCACTAGGTACCCTCTACCGACAGTCCGGATAAGACTATCACACCCTAAGGTGTTCTGGGCGCATTATTGGTGTTTTAATCATGAGACCCTAAACTCTGATTAAGTTCACCACGGATTAACAGTTTAAGTATATCACCACTAACTCAATCCTCACGTGCATGCCATACACTGAGTTAAGTGGTTACATACTGATATACTTAGGGTTTGCAGTAGTGTATTACTTACAAGCACAAAGAAAGTAATAAGGTGAGATAAATTATGTTATCCATTATCAAAAACAATTACACAAATTTTCTTTCGGGCACTACACCTAACAATCTCCCACTTGCACGAAATGACAAGCAACGATTGTTTTTAGAGCACACCCTTTCTCATCTTATTCACAACACTCTCCCACTTGCTCTAAAAGCAGATGAGACATATCCCTCAATGCCGTACCAAGCACTCGACTTGGTACACTGATTAGTTAGGTTGTCGGCTTGAGACGATCTTTAGGATCAAAACATCGCCGGTCCATCTAATCAGGCGGTAATCTCTCTCAATGTGCTTTTGACCTCTAGTGACTGAGAAGATCCTTCTAAGCTATCTTTTCACTTTTTTCACAATGAATTGACATCGGCACACCAACCCTGGAATTAGTCCCAGATCAGGAAGGAAATTCCTAAGCTATATCGCTACTCTAGCTGCTCCGAAAGATGCTATGTATCCGATTAATTAAAGTCGAATTGGCGGTGCTGGATTTCTCCAGACTATAGCTCCATTATAATGAGTAAACACTGAGCCCGAGATCGTCCCAACGATCATCCTTAATCTGACTATAACTCAGAATCAGTGTAGTCAACCATATTCAAGTTTGCATCCGAATATACAAGTACATTATTCCTCATTCTTCAAAGATACTTGAGGACGTACTAAACCGCTATTCAATGCTCGAATCCGAGATTCGACTACTATTGACTTGTGATAACCTGACTTGCCGTTATCCAAGAGAGACTCTATCCCATTTTCTCTTTATCCGAAGATTTAGAGAATCATTCCTGAGAGGTAGAGTAGGACTACTCTCGTTGAATGTCGCATACGTATATGCAAGATCATCTTAACCAATAAGACGGTTGGGATAGCCAATGACTCATTCTTGTGAATTTGACCGAATCAAATTCATGGAATATAGTCCAATTCTCTTATCCAGAGAATCTTGGTGTGTCAGTTTCCGACTTTAGATAGCACAACCATATTGTTTCCAACCGTTGTAGTGTTATCATTCATGAACACTAATACTACTACTTTACCAATATTGATATCCAGTCTACGAAAGACTTATCAATATTCTGGTCAAGTCCACATATTTTAAAACATGTGAGTTTAAATGACCGAGAGGTTCTCTTAAATTCACAAAGGATATAATCCCCGGCTGTCATCCTGCCATTTGTTCTAACCAAGACCCTTATGTTCTGAATGAATCCAGACTCCATTTTTCGGCAAGAAAGTCTCAGGGAATCACCCCTATTTTCTCGCTTTTAACTAAATCTAGCAAGACCGAGTGGTGAGAGAGTTCAAGGTCCAGTTAACTCTCTACTTGTCGTGAATCACCCCTAGACCACTCGACTTTCTTGTTGAAAGTTTAAACTTTCCTATTCATTCGACTCTTTTCCGTGTAGATCCAATTGCTCCTACTAGGCCTGAGACACTCTGGTGGTTCTACAAGAGACTGAACAGAACTGGAGTACCAAAACTCTATTCACAGGGTTAAGGCTTTCAAACCAACCTTTATGATCAGAATCCTATACAGCCCACCAAGAGCCATAGGTTATCAATCACCCCAGCAGACTGTAAAGTCCACAAAACCACAATGGGTCAACGGTTAAACCAGACTCCCACTGCGTTTTGGGTGGATTGACATTCAGATCTAGTAGTATTTATCAGTGTAATCACCAACAACCGATGTTGGATGTGGTCTAATTAAATCAGATAGTAACTGCCTTTGGGTAACCATACTCCAAGGTTTAAGGCTGTTACTTATAGATTCTATCAGAAGGCTTGTGACAGTTCAACCGTCACTTTCTGATCTCATGAATCTTATAACCAACCTTCACTCGTCATATTAAGACATTTCACGAACATTCACAGTCTGAACGTATGCACAAAATCTCCAGTCCTACCTTCATGAATTAAGTGCTAAATGCCTACATTTACGGAAGTGGTGTGGACCGAATTCATTCCTTATCCATAAATTCACTAGCATCTTCTAGGTAGACTTCTCGGTTCACATAATAATGTTAACCGTTATTATGTAACCAATTATCTTAATCGATTTTAACAGTGTATTGTAGAACATCAATAGCTATATAGGGCAAGTCTATGGTTTCTTACTCAGTGAAAAACATTCAACTAGGAGGCAGGCCGAGCATCAGTCCCGAGACTATGTGATAGCCAATTTCTGAGCATGGAATACTCTATTCTCTACTAAAATCAGAGACTCCTCCTCATAATCTTTAAAAAAAACTAAACCGTGTTTCGAGTAGTTATCAGAAAAAATGTCACCACTCAAAAGCTCCCATTAGCTTGTATCTCTCACTAGACCCCGAAGGTCATTATGAACAAGCAACGTTACTTCTTCAGATCTATTACCCTTTTCCCAATTGAAAGGAAGCTTAGTCATTGTTCCTTTGAGGCAGTGTTCCGAGACTGGGAGATAGGAATCACCCTTAGCCAATTGTTAGGTCTTATCTCTAGGATATATGCATTAATTAATAGATTTTGAAGAATCTTTTATCCTAATACGGAAACTGTTCGCCTATAATAGTTTAAGACGTGTTACATATACCTTTTCGGCATTTCTTAGTGGTTCTGACTTTATCAAACAAAAGTCCGAGTCTCGGATTCATACTACAAATGTCATATTCACTTTCTATGAGGCAACAATATGTCGAGTTGAAAGTGATTTCATTTGTTCCAACAAATCTGAAAACAGAAAAATAAATTTTCCGTGATATTCAAGGATCGAATCCAAAGTTTATTTTCTCATACCACTCCCACTATTCTAGCTAAAATTACTGCCCGTTGTCTACTCTATAAATCGTTAATCCAAAGCTTTCTTTTTCTTCCAAAGAACTTAGCTCCCGAGTCAAGTTACTCTGTTAAGAAAGTCACTAAGGATTCATTGGTTAGTGATCTGAAACCACTTTCCTTATCTTCTACTTTCTTTAATTAATATTTCTGTTTAGGCTCAAACTTAGTTTAGATGATTAACACTTGTAGACATTCTTTCCCATTCTTGACTTTCCTTAAAAGGAAATAGTCTTGAACTAGCAGTTCGTTTGAGTAGACACTACTCGTGAACTGTGGGATGCCTAATGAAAGCGTTACCCGGTGGGATGATGAGAGATAAATTAACACTCATTATTATAACATTTCACCCCATTTCTGATACCGTTTTGAGCATTTATGTATCAAATCAAGTCATAAATACTAAGTTTTATCAAAATGTATGAGTAGTAATTATTATATAAATTATCGTGTTTTTATGGTATTTTTATAAGTTTTTTATCGATTTAATAACCGGACTGTCGTGATAAAATTACTATATTTTATAAACATTTTATTATGTTAGATCTAAAAATATCATAGCTAAAGACTGTAATATTAACCTAAAAAGAGTCAGTAAAATTCAACGCAGCTTTACTTAACTTTTATTGTCGATTTACTCATGCGTTCGTTTCTTTGTATTCGTAGTAAGAAAGATAAGATTTACTGCTTGAGACGTAACTAAAGACTGGATAACGAGACGAGAGTTTTGCCTGACTGAAGAAGGAATACTTGGAGCCCAAGGCCATCAAAATATTCCACGTAACGACAGGTTTTGAGGTCTAAAAAGATGTATTTTAAGGATAGAAGAAGTTGCCATAAGCTAACAAGTTCAAACGGATCAATTGTCCTGAATGCTTCTACCGTAAAATATCTACGACAGACATTTGACCCAACTTAGAGGCATTTTCAGGGGAAGAGTTCTTCATAAAAGTTGTAGATATTCAAATGCACTTTCCAACGCATTTTGAATCACGTCAATTGGAGGTCTATAACTCAAGTTATGGCTATTTTATCGATAAACGCCGCAATAGAAACGCCGGGAAAAGTGGAGATATTCTCCCAACTTGATTATATTCTCCTAAGGGTGCATGTGAGGAGTAATGATTGATTCTAACAAACTTGCAAAATATCCATCGCCTATATGTATGTATGTATGTATATATATATATATATATATATATATATATATATATATATATATATATCTCCCTATAAATACCTCCCCTTCTTCTACTCGATTTCCTTTGCCCCTTCTTGGCCTCTTCCATGGCCAAGAGCTCCTCTCTTCTCATCTCCTCCCCATTTCTTCCATTTCCCTCTTCTTCCATCTCCTTTCTTCTCTTTTTCTTGTTTTCATTTTGGGCCCATATATATATATATATATATATATATATATATATATATATATATATATATATATATATATATATATATGTCGATGTATGTATATATATATATGCATATGTGTATAAATAAATAGAGTAGTATCATTGTAATGCTTGGATTTATTATCGAGGATTGTTGTCTCGAAGCCGTTGTTACTTTCACGAGGATTAGGCTCCAATTCAATGAGCTTGTAATCGGTAATTTTCTAATGTTATTATGTTTATTATTTCTATCTATTTATATACATATATATATTAGTAGTAGTAATATCTAGCCAAGATATGAATCAATTAGTTAATCTTTTGGTAAAATGAATGATCGACTCGTAATCATGATTAAAACCAATTATAATGAATCTTTTTCTATTTTGCAACGTATTGATAATATATTCGGATTGACGTAATTAATCAAGATGAATCACAACATATAACCTGACGATGTACTGACAAGAGAAGTTAGGATATGAGATAAAAAATAGAAAAACCGGAGGGTAAAAATGGCCGTCTGATTAACGGAATCCTATTTCCTACCCGAAGCGATTTGTCTGGAAAGATGAATCTTGTTGAAATTTGTACTCGAGATCTTAATAATGTTAAAATCACGCTTTAATTGAAATTACACCGTTTGTGTTAAATCGATCCGCTTGACAACCGGAGCCTCTTGAATAACATCGGCCGTCTGACGAACGGAATAACCTCTTTTATCCGGGGTAGATTTGTACTCGGTACCTGTTTAGACTAACTAAGATTAGCATGGGGCAGTTGTGGACCTTGGACTGATGACATTTGACATATGACAATTTCATACGCTCGTGTGAGGAGGAGTTGTCTAGCTTAGGAGTACACCGATTCATATATAATTGACCTCCTTGCATCAAGGAAAAGACCTGTCTCATTTATTAACTAAAAAGAGATATTGATTCAGTAACATAATTCTTGGCTAGATCTCAAAAATATCTATATATATATTATTTATTTTTTTACTATTTTACTAACAATCTAACTGATCTAACTATCTAACCCGAGGAAAAGTTAAAAGCTGCGACTTAGATCGAGTTAATAATAATAGCTTCTTGGTGTTTAACCCACTTAAAAGAATTACCATGTTTTCCTCGAGGAATACGACTGACTCACCGGACTAGAGCTACAATTTGACCCGGTACACTCGCCGTTAGGATCTGTATAGCCTAGGTAATGTCCGTCGACTTTCTGCGCCGTTCCAAGGTTAGGTTTAGGTCTGTCAAGATTTTGGCGCCGTTGCCGGGAAAACGTCTCTAATTTCTTTCTTTGTGTCTAGGGTTACTACTTGTATTAGCTCAAAATTCTCGAGGATAAGTCAACACTCTTCTTATCACATTTCTTTTTTATTTTCCGTTGGTATCTACCTTCTTTTAGTTACCAATTTTCTTCTTCTACCAATTTCGAGTTATTTTCTATTTTCGATAGTAGAAAGTAAACGCGGTTCGTTTATTTTTGTTGGTACCTACCTATTGGTAAGATACCAATTAAAAAAAAAATCGCACTCGGTAAATACCGAGTGGAGTCGGTAATTACCGGGAGAGAGAAAAAAAAATGTGGTTTTTTTTATCGATTTCGGGTTATTTTCTATTCGATATTTTCTATTCCACAAGAATTGTCAAATCGAGTTATGAAAACGGCCGAAATCAGTAATGAAACACCATCTGATTCAGGTTTTATCTATTTCAAGTTATTTTTCTATTTTTCGATAGTTGATGACCAGAAGTGGTAAGGCCCCACTCACTCCTTATAGGCCTGATTTAAACACTTACGAAAGGCAGTTAAGAGTAGAGAGTAAACGCGTCATATCGATCAGGAAATCTCGACCAAGTATCATTTTCAAATCGAAATACGAGAATGACTCAAACTAGTGATGAAACACTGAACGAGGCTTGATCATGACCAAGGAATATTAATAAATAAAATAAAAATAGAAATAATCGAATTGGAAGCGAGTTGGAAGGAACCAAGTTTGAAAGGGCCAATTCAAACCGAACCTTATCCACTCAACCCAAATTCATCTCGGTTCAACCGATAAGGCAACACCATATCCAATGCATATTTTGAAGAAAAAGGTGCGTAATGATGAAACACAAATCATTCGAGGAAGCTTTACCATATTCATCTAATGACAAGGGTAAGGGAGGTATACATTCTATCCCTATTACAAAGATGAAGTTGGATAAAAAGTATGTATGTTTTCTTGACGATTTTAGTAAGGGAGAAGTTTGGGAGTTAATCATGAGAGCGTTGTCTTCAACACTAACAATTCATTGAAATATCCATGCATTACACTAGAATCTTGTTCTTGTGTGGACCCTTTGTGTCCTTTTGCTGTGGATCGTACTAACACACAGGTATTTGAAGAAGATGACTTCAGCAATAATGTAAAAGCTCACAAACCGAAGGCTCGAAAATCAAAGGAAAAGGTCAAGAATCGTTTGGATTGGTGGAAATTGTCTAACCTCTATTGGAAACCGGTATTAAAGACGGATGCGGTGCGTGAGGATGACCCACCACCTGTGCATTAAAAACTGAAGCAAGGAAAAGTCTAGCTATAGACTATAAATATAGTGAAATCACGGGTACTATCCTTCCTATTTACTCATTAAGCATTTATGTCTAGTTGATTCGTGTGCTTAATTGTTACATGCTTTGGTGAGTAATTGTTAGAAGTATCCCATTTAGTTTAGTATATTATATTAGTTGTTTAAGTGTCGAGCAAACGACGTTAACCAAAAGCGCTACCGGGGCAACCATAAAAATGTTAAATATAATAATTACTCATACTTTGATGATACTTTGCGAATACTTCGATTGATTTTCATTTTGTTTCACCAAGTCTCGGGATGAATGTTTGAATGTCATTAAAAAGGGAATGATTAGGTGGTTATCCGAAAATCCCGATGGAGAAAAAAGAGAAAAATTCAAATGCGTCATTTCTTGGACTTAGGTTGTTCGAACGATTTGAAATAACCTTTGAGGATCTGGGTATAAAAGACTCAGAGTTAATACTTTGCCATACATTACATTTCATGATCTAGTCTGTTTTAAATTTCAAATAACGTGTGACATGTATTAGTTCAAATACTATGGAATTGAGGAGGTCATAACTTTAACCCACCCACCCACCCTTTAATATCATCCGAGTATTTGTTTTGACTTGTTTTAGTGCACCATTGCTTTCCCAACAACTTATTTCCACTCACTTTACATTGAGGACAATGTAAGTTCGTAAGTGGGGAGTGGAGTCGTTGGTCTAACAATGGAATTAATGTTTATTTTGTATCAATAAATCCCTTAGTTTTCGATTTTTTTCGAGCATTATTTAGTTGATTAAAATAAATTGTATAAGGTATATATTTCATGGATTTGAAGATATAATGATCAATTTGGATGTGTATAACCAACGTGAACCGTAAGTGCATTGTAATTCCAAATATATTTGTGTAACATGAATTCCTTCACGAAAAGCCTTTGATATTGAAGCGGAAAATTTTAAATCAGTATCCATTCAAGATCCTAGTGGTTATTCTATAGATAATTGCATGAACTTAGTACCTAACTTTTGAATGTGTCTTGTGAATATCGAAGGTTTGAATGTGATAGGAAGGATATAAGTTAAAGAAGAATACCAAATTAAGATGAACTATCTATATGTCGGTTGTAGCTACCAATGATTTGAGTGCAGTAGGGCGTTATCACGAAACGTCCTATATCACTATGAGGTTTAAAAGCTCCCGAATGCCTGATGATAGTAGTCCAGCTAGGGTGTTATCACGAAACGTCCTATTGCTGGGAATGAAGGCATATGCTACAAATGTGAAAATTAAAAATAAAAATAAAAAATGACAATGGTTGAAAACTTAGTTATCTTCTGACTATCCTCAAATATATAAATCGAATGATATGCATTAGGGATTATCCTAATAAGTACACGGAGAACTTTGTGTGGAACTGCTCTCGCCTATACCTAGGAAAGTCATTAGGGTATGCCTGAATGGATATTTGTGCGTTTGCTTGAATTATTCAAGAGAGGATAGTGGAAATTGAAAAGGCTTGTCACACACACACACTCTGTTATACACTTATATTGAGGTTAACGCCTGGTTGTAATTCTAATGGTTGTATTATCTGGTTGTCCCTTATATCTTATACCTTCATGAATTTATCTCTTATTCATTTTGTTTTATCGCTTGTTTTGCTCGAGGACGACCAAAAGCTAAGTGGGGGGTTGTGATGAGAGATAAATTAACACTCATTATTATAACATTTCACCCCATTTCTGATACCGTTTTGAGCATTTATGTATCAAATCAAGTCATAAATACTAAGTTTTATCAAAATGTATGAGTAGTAATTATTATATAAATTATCGTGTTTTTATGGTATTTTTATAAGTTTTTATCGATTTAATAACCGGATCGTCGTGATAAAATTACTATATTTTATAAACATTTTATTATGTTAGATCTAAAAATATCATAGCTAAAGACTCGTAATATTAACCTAAAAAGTCAAGAAAATTCAACGCAGCTTCTGAACTTTTATTGTCGATTTACTCATGGTTCATTTCTTTGTATTCGTAAGAAAGATAAGATTTATCATGAGAGACAGAACTAAAGACTGGATAACGAGACGAGAGTTTTGCCTGACTGAAGAAGGAATACTTGGAGCCCAAGGCCATCAAAATATTCCACGTAACGACAGGTTTTGAGGTCTAAAAAGATGTATTTTAAGGATAGAAGAAGTTGCCATAAGCTAACAAGTTCAAACGGATCAATTGTCCTGAATGCTTCTACCGTAAAATATCTACGACAGACATTTGACCCAACTTAGAGGCATTTTCAGGGGAAGAGTTCTTCATAAAAGTTATAGATATTCAAATGCGCTTTCCAACGCATTTTGAATCACGTCAATTGGAGGTCTATAACTCAAGTTATGGCTATTTTATCGATAAACGCCGCAATAGAAACGCCGGGAAAAGTGGAGATATTCTCCCAACTTGATTATATTCTCCTAAGGGTGCATGTGAGGAGTAATGATTGATTCTAACAAACTTGCAAAATATCCATCGCCTATATGTATGTATGTATGTATATATATATATATATATATATATATATATATATATATATATATATATATATATATATATCTCCTATAAATACCTCCCCTTCTTCTCCGATTTCCTTTGCCCCTTCTTGGCCTCTTCCATGGCCAAGAGCTCCTCTCTTCTCATCTCCTCCCCATTTCTTCCATTTCCCCTCTTCTTCCATCTCCTTTCTTCTCTTTTTCTTGTTTTCATTTTGGGCCCATATATATATATATATATATATATATATATATATATATATATATATATATATATATATGTCGATGTATGTATATATATATGCATATGTGTATAAATAAATAGAGTAGTATCGTTGTAATGCTTGGATTTATTATCGAGGATTGTTGTCTCGGAAGCCGTTGTTACTTTCACGAGGATTAGGCTCCAATTCAATGAGCTTGTAATCGGTAATTTTCTAATGTTATTATGTTTATTATTTCTATCTATTTATATACATATATATATTAGTAGTAGTAATATCTAGCCAAGATATGAATCAATTAGTTAATCTTTTGGTAAAATGAATGATCGACTCACGGTAATCATGATTAAAACCAATTATAATGAATCTTTTTCTATTTTGCAACGTATTGATAATATATTCGGATTGACGTAATTAATCAAGATGAATCGCAACATATAACCTGACGATGTACTGACCAGAGAAGTTAGGATATGAGATAAAAAAATAGAAAAACCGGAGGGTAAAAATGGCCGTCTGATTAACGGAATCCTATTTCCTACCCGGGGGCAGATTTGTCCTGGAAAGATGAATCTTGTTGAAATTTGTACTCGAGATCTTAATAATGTTAAAATCACAGTTTAATTGAAACTACACCGTTTGTGTTAAATCGATCCGCTTGACAACCGGAGCCTCTTGAATAACATCGGCCGTCGGCGAACGGAATAACCTCTTTTATCCGGGGTAGATTTGTACTGCACTGCTCGGACTAACTAAGATTAGCATGGGGCAGTTGTGGACCTTGGACTGATGACATTTGACATATGACAATTTCATACGCTCGTGTGAGGAGGAGTTGTCTAGCTTAGGAGTACACCGATTCATATATAATTGACCTCCTTGCATCAAGGAAAAGACCTGTCTCATTTATTAACTAAAAAGAGATATTGATTCAGTAACATAATTCTTGGCTAGATCTCAAAAATATCTATATATATATTATTTATTTATTTTACTATTTTACTAACAATCTAACTGATCTAACTATCTAACCCGAGGAAAAGTTAAAAACTGCGACTTAGATCGAGTTAATAACAGCTTCTTGGTGTTTAACCCCACTTAAAAGAATTACCATGTTTTCCCTGAGGAATACGACCTGACTCACCAGACTAGAGCTACAATTTGACTCGGTACACTGCCGGTTAGGATCTGTATAGCCTAGATAATGTCCGTCAGCTTTCTGGCGCCGTTTCCAAGGTTAGGTTTAGGTCTGTCATGGGACTAATTTTCTAATAAATTAGAAAAACAACAAAACATAAGATTAAAGCTCCCACTAGTTTATCGGTTCCAAATACCATCTAACTAGCTAGCAACACTTTAATTTATGATTCTCCAATTTTTCTATTAGAAAATTTCTCGTGTAGTCACTACACAATTAAAAATTCACTAGAAGAATTTTATCGTCCCAATCTTCTTTCAAACTAACTATGGTTGTCTCTCGTTCAACACGAGTGACAGCAGTGACATACTTATTTACGTCACTTAAGTCTTGAAGGATCAAGAGAAATATCTCTTCCGAAAAATTAATCGCATGTAAGATTAATAAGTACAACGTTCTAGTTACTTACCACTTTTAACGAAGTCATTACTAGTCAATTTAAAACATACACTAGCAGTTTAGTACCCTAGAGAGATATATAAATAGTTGTAAATAAAATTGACAGAAAATAAATCCAAATTATACACTACTAATTGATTTTAGGAACTATAAACTAAATGTATAGTCTATCCTACCCTTCCAAGGATCTAGTCTCACACCTCAATGCCGCCTCAGGGTAGGTCAAAGAGGTGACGACTAAATTGAGATCTTTCACTCTCGATGATTAAAATGGAATCGAACATCCAATTTTTAATCCCTGATTACCTTTCTTTTACAGCCAAGATATTACCAAAAATACCCATAATGAGTGTGACCTACTATTTTAGATTTTTAGGTAGACCGCGAGTATGCCGCCTTAGGGTCGGTCAGTGACCCATCGAGTACCCAAAATCCTATCCTTTCGGAGACCAAGCCTTGAATTTTGATAGCGGTGAAGTCCTTCCTTAGGGAGGCCGGTTCCAGGCCGGGACATGGCGTCACCATTCTCTCACGTTGCTTGTGTCAACAGTAGAGGCCATGGGGTCGGCTAACGCTTTCCCCGCTCCCACTCAATATTTTGAAAAAGTGGTGGGTTTACTGATTTCGTTTTTGGACTTGATGTATTTTTAAGGAACAATAAATCATGGGGCCGAATGGTGTCTCTTATGCGGGCTAGCCCACCCGACCTATTCGTTGGAACATATGTGGCTGTCGGACGGATCAGGGCTATGGGAGCTCCGTTCAGCCGTACTTGCTCGCCAGATAGCTCATCCTTGCCGGACCCCCGTGCAAACGCCACACGTGGAGGGTTAAGTCGATCGAGCCGTGGCTCGGTTGACCACCCAACCATGGTTTGACCACTTTCGAACCATATTCGCCCATAATTGTTCAATACTTTAACATCAAACTTTCACGTAGACACTACGGACAAAAAACGCAATCTCGTCGAGGTTTCGGGATTTTACTCCCTATGCTTTTGCAAGGTTGGATTCACCGAGAATCCATCACCTAACCATGACGATTGACATAACCCGGAATCCTCGGTTTCCCAAATTAGTTTCTAATTAATATCATACAATTAATTAAAACTAATCGCGTGTTGTATACATGCCTAACTAATTCCTTGAATTAATTTCTACATGTATATGCATATGGAGTGGAATTCATGATATGATGCATGTCATGGAAATTTTCCGGTTCTACGCATACATACTAGTGCGGAAAATAAACATCAAGATGGACCGTTGGCACCCCCATATCTAACCTATTAGAAAAGAAAAAAAAAACCCTAACTAGGGTTTACTAGTTTCTAATACAATCTGCTGCTGATCCGTTTCATCGATGATCGGGCATCCAAACGAACTCTGATTAACACGAACCTTTGTGGGCCTGTTCTTAACTCTTCCTTCTTCAATATGGACGGTTGGATCCGAGTTTCGATCGCCCAATTTTCTCCAGCAATCCGCCGATCCAACAGCTGCATCTGTTTAAAACTACGGCGCAGTAGTGTCTTCCCTGAGCCGATCGGACATCGAGACAAAACCCGATCGACCTGAAATTTTTAGGGCTTGTTCATAAATCCATGTTAGTCAATCTGAACGGTCGGATCTTTGTGTCAAAGTTCAAAACTCTTCTAGCAATTCGACGAACTCACAGCTAGGGTTTTTATGGCTGCTGTGCTTTTCTGTTACAGCAGCAAATTTATTGCAGCGATCTGATATCGAGACGGATTCCGATCGACACCAAATTTTGAGGGCTTTATTCTGACCGGAGGGATTGTTTTTTCAACGGCTCCATCAACGGGAAAAACAGAAAAACCGAACAGCAACAAAACAGATCTATTTCTAGGAAATTTAAAACTACATTAACAAATAAATTGCAAAATTTCCTATACTCATATAACGAATTTATATGAGTTTACAATAGATCTAACAGGTAAACAGTGCCAACCACAATCCATCTCTTCAACCACAACAACCAATCACATATGCATATTTAAAAAAATATATCTACATGCAAATCCACTCCTTTTAAATCGTTTATCTATGAATATAATTCATAAATCGTGGAACCTCGCTCTGATACCACATGAAGGATGTAGGTCCATTGCACAACGGATGGATGACAATCTACAAATTACAATACATAAATAAAGGATCTAAAATCCTACGAGAGGGTTAAGAATGTCTTACCAATAGTAGGAAGAGAAGCCAAGATCTTCCAATGTGTTCTCCAAACGGTGGTTGGTGGACACCAATTCTTGGTACTAGAACCTCCTTGATATGCTTCCAAGAAAAACTCCAAGTTTTTCTTCAACTAAAAACCCAAGACAAGAAACAAATTTTTCTCTCTATTTTCTAGTGTGTATGTCGAAAATTACTTGTGTCATATGTCTTGGAAGAACTTTCTTTATATAGAAGAGTAAATCCTTGGCCTCCAAATTTCTAATTAATTAAATAAATAAATAAAAAGAAATCACAATAAATGATAATTCCATTTATAAAAGATTGTGATTAATCAATCAATCAATTACAAATCAATTATCATTTATTAATTAATTATTTAACAAGTAAATAATTAATCACACCAGAAAATCAAATCTTGCATTTAAGACACACGAGGCGCCACACACTTAGGGTTTAGGCCCATAGAAAATGTTTTTTCTGTGTATTATATTATTTAGCCCAACTAAATAATATTTCGCATATCAATTAATTGGCCCAGCCAATTAATTATCACGAAGGCCCAATAACAGGAAAAACACCCGAATTACAGGAGTCACATTGGGGACCATGGACCTATAACCAGTAGCTGCAATAATTAAGCAGAATATTCACACTTAAATTATTAATTCCGGGATTACGCCACCATAAACCCGAAACTGAACTCTACCAATTATAGATATATACTTACACTCAACCTATGAGTAAATAAGCGTCTCATCGATATAATCACTACATACGGACTAACCCTCCATAGACTGTCCATTCTGAGTGGGAAGTCTCCCTGAACCCAACTCGGAATATCTTATCATTGTTTACCATTAACCCCTAGTGATCAATTAGTTCACGTATCTGACTAGTAGCTAATTAGTCTAATATGAACTGGGCCCATCGATCATTTTCTTAGGGCTAACAAATAAGGGGACTGTCTCTCTACTTCCCAGAGGAAGGAATGGATTCCATGTCTGTGAAACACATAACTACTCACTCATCAGAGAATAGTGCGAACGAGAAGTGACTCAGATCACATATCAAAGTGATCCTTAACTAACACATCAAACACTACCCCGAGACAAGCAGTACCATGTGATCACCTCAGGATTAAGGTCAATCCATATATGATCATCTAATGATTTAATAAGTTTTCTCGATTACAGAATTATATCGAGAAACCCAGATTAAATCGGTCCAGTCCTATATGAATGACATCATATATAAATGCCCCACCTAGGTACCCTCTACCGATAGTCCGGATAAGACTATCACACCTTATGGTGTTTTGGGCGCATTATTGGTGTTTTAATCATGAGTCCCTAAACTCTGATTAAGTTCACCACGGACTAATAGTTTAAGTATATCACCACTAACTCAATCCTCACGTGCATGCCATACACTGAGTTAAGCGGTTACATACAGATATACTTAGGGTTTTCAGCAATGTATTACTTACAAGCACAAAGCAAGTAATAAGGTGAGATAAATTCTGTTATCCATTATCAAAAAACAATTACACAAATTGTGTTTCTACACCTAACACATCATAAGTGATCCATGGCATGTCGGATCAATTTTTTTCCTTGACAATTTATGCAACCCTTTATAGAATAATTGGACTTGCATGTCCAAAGTATAGTTGTTGTTGGTCCCTTGGAAAGGCTAACACAAGTTTAGAGGGGGGGGGGGGTGAATAAACTTGTCACCAAAAACTTATCCTGAACTGGAAAAGCCCCAGGAGCTGAGTTTCTCCGAAACTCAAACTGATCTCCAGTTCAGTTTTGTTCCTATCCCTTAACTTGTGCGGAGTTCAGTTACCTCAACTAAGTATAAGTCAATGCTGACTTATATTCAGTCTTGTTAATCTGGCGCAAATGATAAATAATAGCCTTTAGTGCAATAGATGTGTGAATAGAAATCTAGACCTTCTATGTATCGCTTACAGGTCGACTCGTGGTCCAGTGTTTGGCCGAGTGATAATGCAATAAATAAAACAAACATAAATGCATAAAGTAAATTAACACAATATTTGTTTAGGGAAGTTCCAGGTGGTGTAATCCCGTACGTCTCCCCTTCTCCTGTGGTGTAGGAGGTAACACTAGAATCTTGAGATAACCATTACAAAATCCTAGCACTATGACAATTCTTCACGACACCCTAGTTTCACTTTGTCACACACATAATGAAGAAAGGTAAGATTGCTCCTTCATTCTCGCATGCTGATCTTCGGAGGTGGAATTGCTCCTTCACCACCTCACCACTAACACCAACACACATCCATGAGATCGCACTAACAAATTGTGGCAACAAAGTTGCAACCGTATGAAGAATGGTAGAATTCCTCTCTTCAAACTATGCACAGCCAACCCTTTTTCACAAAAGTTAGGTTTAGAATTAATCAAGGATTAATTCAGTGAGCTGTCTGATTCTTCTGGATATTGCTTTGTAGCTCCAAGATGCCTTCTTTCCCCCTCAATGAGTTACTGGATCTTCCTTTGAAGTCTTCAAGGCAATTTCGTCGGCTTCCCCTCTTTCTAGGTATAATTTGATTTTGTGGATCTGGATTTGGATCTTTGAATATGTGCTTGTAAAGCTCTTTTTCTGATCCTCCTCTCTCTCTCTCACTTCAAGTGATTCTCTTGTGTATTTATAGGGGTGATGTAACGGTCACTAGCTCTTGTAGCCGTTACACTTGTCGTTTAGCCAACGTTCACATGTACGATCTTTTGCCGTATTGTCAGTTTAAATTCAACAAGGCCTTAACTCAGTTTTCTACTCTTCTTCAAAACTGAGTACCTTAACATCTGACTTTAATTGACTAAGTCAGAGTACACCATTCGATTTCTTCTTTCCTGTAATCGATAATCTTTGTCCTTAAGATTATTCGATTTTACATGATCTATAACTCGCCAAGTCACCACAGACTTGCTCAATCCCGACTTATAGTCACGACTTAATCGACTTTCTAATCGAGTTTTCCACCTCGCTTCTTGATCTTCAGAATCGAGTCTGTGTCCTCAATTCTTCATTCTTCTAGATAAGCCAACTGAGTCTGTGTCCTCAAATGAACTTATCTTCTTCGATTCTTGCATAACGAGTTTGAACCCTCGATTCTTTATGTGCATATTCGGTTTTCTTGCTATAACTCGCGATTTTCTTGTTGTGACTCAATTTGCTCGCCTAGTTCCTATTCTATTACAATGCTTGTCTGAAACAACCTATACAAAGTTCAGACTCTAGATAGAACTTATACATTTATCTCTAGACCATTTCTTGCTTCTTCTTTCATTAAGCACTATAACAGTTAGTTACGAATTCATCATCATGGGTTGTAAGTGATTTGTCTAATTACGTGACGAATCATCATCAAAACACAAATAACATTTCCAACAATTTCCCCATTTTTGATGATGTATCATAACCCTCCCTAAAAGCAATAATAAAAGAATAGTGCAAGAAATCATAACAAAACAAATTAAGATAGCAAACTAGAATAGCCAAGTTTATTACAAGATTCAAATACTGAGTTAAAAACTGAATAGATTACATCTTTTCTTTTTCCAGTGCTATTATCTGTTCTCCAAGAAAAATGCTTCTCTTAGTTTCCAGAATTCTTCTTTCTTTTCCTTCTTCAACTGATTCGCCATCTCTAGGCTTGATCTCCAGATATTCACTGATCAATTGATTTGCTTCTTTATTGAAGTTGTTTCTGAGCTTGATCAGTATTTCTTTAATCTCTTCGTTCATCAGCTTCTCTTCTTCTTCTGATATGAGATTAGATTCCTTCCTTTCAATCTTTTCAGCATTTCTTTCTTTTTCCAATTTAGCTTCCTACTTAGTTATTGTCTCTCCTGCCTTTAGTCGTTCTTTCAGTCTGATACATATTGCAAGTTTCTTCCTTATATTCAGCACAACTTTGACTGCGGTTTCTTCATCTTCTTCAGTCCTTGTTTCTATGAAAGTCTCTTCTGCAGTTAATTCCTCAATCAGACTATCAACTTTTTCTTCATTGAGTTGAGTGGTTAACAGATCAGCATTTATCTGTTTGTCTTGTTCTTCCATCAAATGTTTGGAAAGGAATTCTTCATCTGTTTCAGCTTTAGCATCGCTTCACACAGCATCAACTTCATCCTTAACTTCATCACCAGCTTTATCTTTCCCCTTGTTTGAAGATAAGCGATAGCAATCTTCAAATAACTTACGGAGGGTGGTGAGGTTAGAGTATTCGTTCAATCCTGAATAATGAGATCTTCCAATGAAGTCATGTAGATCGTAAAGCTTCACGTAGGTGTGCATTACGCCTTCAATGATTTCTTCCACATTTTTCCTTCTTTCAGCTTCAATTTCTTGATACTGAGATTCTTCAGATGCCAATTTTCATGTAGATGCCTCATGAACTTGTGATGAGGAACCGGTTTCAGGATAATAAAATTGAGTATCATGAACTGTCGCCTCCTTTTCATACTCAAACCGCAAAAATTCAAATGTCTTCCACAGCCTTCTCTCTCTGCTTTTAGAGTGTACTCCCATACAATTCAGTTGGAGATTCACTATCTTGATTTCATCAACATCATCATCTTCTTTAATTTATTCATTTTCTTGATTTCACTTTCCTCATCTTCATTCATTCTGCTCACTCTCTTGATTTCATCCTCAATTTGGATTACATTCTCGCCAGCTTTTCTTTGGTCAAGCTTGTTCCACATCCTCTTCTCGCTTTCTCGGGGTTCTTTCGTCTAGATTCACAGCCCACTTGAACTGAGTCCGAAACTTCATTCCATTCTTCTTCTTCAATGATTTTTCTTTTCTTTGTCCCAAAGGACACCGATTTGAGTTTTTCTTTGGTTTCTGTGACTTTTGAGATGGAGAAATGATCTAGTATCCTTTGCACTAGATAAGTAAATCCCTTTTTCAGTAAGAACATTTCTCCAGTATCCTTTCTTCCTTAGACTTTCTCTTTCTCTTCTGAAATTTGTTTTATTAACTGATTGAGAACAAACTTGTTCCAATCCAGTTTCTCTCCAAACCAAATAGCATAAATCATCTTCATTTTATCTGATAAGAGAGTGTAGAAGTTTCGAACATGACCAATGACGTTTCTGGTAAGAAGTATCGTCAAGATTGTGAATTCTCTCTTTTGTTGATAGATGGAGCCAATGAAATTTTTCTCCTTCTTAATGATTGCAGTGACACTCCAAAGTTTGCCTTTTTCTTCATTCCCAAAATTGAAAGATGAAGATCCTCCGATTATGTCTAACCCGAAGACAAGTGATAGAAAATGTTCATCAACAGTAAAGCTTCTATCTTGAACAGCCGTTTTGAAGCTTTTTCCATTGTTGATGATTTCGGCATTCCTGTAGAAATCTCTGATGCCATCTGGACACAAAGTAGTGACCTTTGTATCAATCAGGTTCTCCAATCCTCGAATCTTTTTGATCTTCTGTGCAATTTGGATTGAAAGAGTGGAGTTTGAGAATTTTTGACAAAATTCGTCCAGGCTTGTAGTGATTCCTTCATCAATGTTGTAACGATCCATGGATTTCTGATTTGTGAAATTCTGGGGGTGGAATCTTGAAAGTTTTGAAGTTGATTGAACAGATTTCATCAAGATTGCGTCTATCAATCGTTTTCAAAATGAGAGTCGTGTCACAATCAATGGGATTTTGTAGGGATGAGCTTACTTTTTCTCCCAGTTGACACGTGGCTTGAGTGATTTGTCATGTCACCAAACGTCGGATGGTAGCCGGAAAGTTTTCTGTTTTTGACCAATTTGTCCTCCATCAGCTTTGCATAGAAGTCAGTTTTTTGAAGATTATGTAAACTGACTTTTCCTGCAAAACAGTTTAAGTTTTCTTCGGTACCCATATCTTTTGGGTCCGTGAGTTAATTCTTGAAGTATTACTTTCAGTTTCTTTGTTGAGAGAATTAAACCTTCTCAACTCTTTTCTACATAAACCATTTCGCTCAACCTTAGTTGATTTCACAAGGATTCTTTTAGATTTAACATTTTTATTTTCTTTGTGTAATCTACAGTGTTCTAAAAGTCGCTAGGCGCCAGTCGGGCGGCCGGGTGGGGAGTTGGGAGTAGTCGGCTAGGCGGGGGACTAGTCAGGGACTAGGCGGATGTGATTTTTTTTAATTATTTTATTAATTATATTAATAATAATGGACTTGTCAAAAACCAAAAAAACAAAATACTACTACAAACCCCCAAAAATAATGATACAACTACTCTAGTAAGTACTAACATATCATAAGTCTAAAAATTCAAGTCACAAAATAAAGACATACAAACATACATGATACGTCATACGTCCAAACTCGAAAATAAACACATTCAAAGTCACGTAGTCAAGTTAAGTTTAAACTAAAAGTGTGACACAAATTCAAATAAATTCTCCATTTTCATCCACTAAGTCTTCATTTCCAACTCCTACTTCAACATCAAGCTCTTTGTCCGACTCAAGATCAAGCTCTTCATCATCATCGCCATCATCCTCCGTCCCATCGGATATGAAATCATCTTCTTCGGGCTCTCTAACTTCTTCCACCACATTTTGATTTCGAGCACTCCTTCTTCGAAGAAATTCTTCATTTGCTCCCGATGATTCACCCACCTCGTCATCTTCTAGTCCATCAACCATCCAATCTTGTGCATTATGAGCGGTATTTGCTAGAAGCGAATCAATATTGTCACTCATTTTCTTCTTCTTGTTCATCAATCTTGCATTGAATTGAACATATACTAACTTGTTCATCCGGTTGGTGTCTAGCCTATTTCTTTTTTTCGTGTGTATCTACAAAAATATACATAAATCATTATCACATAAAAATAAAATTCACGACCAAATTAATAGAAAAATACATAGAGTGAAAATTACCCCTTCAAAGACACTCCAATTTCTTTCACAACCGGAAGAGCTTGTCGTCAAAGAAAGAATCCTTATTGCAACCGGTTGGAGGAAAGGTGTATGGTTGACATAGTTAGACCACCATCCAACTATAAACTTAAGAAAATTTAAAGACATTATTGATTATTGAATTGAAATTAAAATTTAACATTTAAAGAGAGATATCCATACCCGGATCATAAGACTCATCATTGTTCTCACATCCTCTAATTGCAAATGGTTTACCGAATGTACCTTCTCAGTTCTTGTACTTCCCTAACTCAATATTCAACACCTTGTTTTGAACGTCGACATCTAGAAATAACTTCTCGATACATGCGAAGACCCCACCATAATAAATGCACGTTCATCCGAAGACCACGTAGAATGATCTTTATAGTAGTAGTACGGATTTAACAAATAAGCCAACAAATGGATTGGAGTATCAACACGTCTATTTCCTTTCTCATCTATTATGGTAAGTATAGGCTTATATGAGGACTCTTTATTTTTCAAAACCTCTTTAATTTCATTTTTTGCCTTTCTTAACTCACCATAAACAAAGCCCATAGCTGGCTTCACATCTCCATCAACAAGTCTAAGGACTTTAACCAAAGGTGCAAATACTTTCAACGTAAGAGCATGTTTAGGGTATATTTTACTATATTTTCGGGCTTAATCCCTAAGCAATTTACCTTATTTTTAAGGGAAATAATTGAGAAAAGCGTCTTTTAACCGTTAAATTCCTATAATGGTTATTGAGGGGTTATAATTTAATTATGAGGAAATATTGGGTTTAAATGTTATTTTTTGTTACACATTTTATTATTATTATTATTCGATGACTTGGTGTAACAACAATTTTGCAGAAAATTAAAAGATATGCATGGGGATATTATTAATGGAGAAGATTTATCTCATTCAATCAAGTGATTTCAAAATAAAGAAGAAAATCGGAGCATTGAAGAGGGGATAAATCAGATCAGATCGAAAGAGTGAAGTGGGGGACACGGTATACGAAGCAACGGTGTGAAAACGCGTAAATAGGTAGGCTCGGTCGACCGAGCCATGCTATTCGGTCGACCGATTGTCTTAAGTCGGTCTACCGAGGTTTGAAATCGACGCGTTTTCTAGATCCTTCCTTAAGTCGTGAAACTCCTATATAAGCGACACCATTCGAGCGAGAGAAGAACACACGAAAAAATACAGATAATGACCGCACACTAAATACAAATAAAAATATGAGTTTCTTTCTTTCAATCTTGCTTGGGAGTTCGAAGATGATTGAAGGCTAAGCATCTTGCGGTGGGACAACGGAGGAAACCAACCAACAACCACACCAACTAGATGATTTTTAGCTACATGTTTAGTGAGTAAAAGTTGCAGTTTTTCATCAATTGGATATTGTTATAATTGTTTATGTTTTATTTGAATCGAGAGATCGATGCAACTATCTTTTTGATTGAATTTATATGAGAATATTGTTCAAGCTTTGATCTTTTCAATTGATGCAATTAATTGTGATTCAAGAGATTTAATCGTGATTAATTGAGTAGAGTATTGGAGACAATCTCATGATCTTGTTTTGCATGCCGTTTAGTTTTGCTTGAGAAAGAAAACGAAACCCTAGAATTTGTTTAAAGGAATTTAATCGAATTCGCGATAGATCATTACTAAAAATCGTATCTTTAACTTGTCATCTAGTTGGGGTTGGGTTGGTTGATTGGTGGATTCCGTTGCCTTGCCGTTTCTTTTAATTACTTGATAAATCGAATAGTTCAGTATCAATTTGATTGCTACGCTTAGTTGTTTTAGGAACCACTAGATGTTAATTGTTATTTTTCTGCAAATTTTCTGCATTTCGAGTTCTTGTTCATCGCATTGTTCATCATCTTAATTCTCGTTCATTGTTTTTTTGTAGTTTAATTAGTTTAAACCCTAGTTGTAGTTAATAGTCGTGACATAATCGATAGAATAATTGTTCCTTGATCCGATAAACATTCCACTCCCTTGGACGACCCGTTAACATCCTATACTTGAACCTTATACTTGGGTGTTTCGGTTTATAAATTTAAAACTAGTTTTACCGAACAAGTTTTTGCGCCGTTGCCGGGAGTCGATTACGGTTGTCGGATTCTTGTAGTGCGATTTTGTGTCGGCGATATTTTGGCCATAACTTTCGGCTCGAGTGTCCGTTTGGCGCGCAGACCCCATTCGAAAGCTCGTTCCGACGCCGACGACGTGGTGAACTGCCGTAGGCCATTCAACACCGTTTTCAAGGTCAAAATCTGCTGTTTTCCCTTCCATTTTAGCCCTAGAAGATTTCAACACGTTTTTTTTACCGTCTTAGTGCCTTTTCTGTTTTAAATTTTTTTAGTAGGTAGGTTTCTTTTCTTGTTTCCATTTCTTTATCTTTTCTAAATAAATAAAATAAAAAAAAAAAAAAATAAAAAATAATAAAAACTTTACGACGCAGCGTTCACCCATCTTGAACGCAGCCGTCGCGCTTTAACTTGTCTTACGAGCGCCCGTTCGATTCTGCAAAACAGCGTTCACTTCTGAATCCTCTCTCGAACTAGCGTCCACTTACACCGAACGCCGGTCTCTCGAAAATTTCACTTTTCAGCCTCTTCTCTCTTTCTCTCTTTCTAAACCTCTAAGCCTCTACTCATCTCTACATTCCCTCTCATCAACCCTAAGGTTGATTTCTTCTGATACGCTTCTCTGGTTTATGCAAACCAGGAGTAAGAAGGGAAATCTTATCTTTAACCCCGAACCTGAGCGAGACATTGTCAGAAGAAGATTATTTCAAAGTTCTGACAAGATGAGCGAACACGGTTCTAGTGATGACGAACCGGAGAACCAAGGGAATAATAACCAAGATCCCGCTCAATTAAACCAAATTCTGATGCAAATGTTGCAGAACCAACAACAGCAGCAAGCCTGGATAAACCAGCAGATGCAACAACAACCTCAGAATGTTCAACAGCAACAGCCCCAGGCGGCTGCAGCTGTTGTGCAGCAAGACCCTTATGCGCCATATCTTGATCAAGACTTCTTGGAAGGGCATAGACCAATTCGGCCTCCAGAGATGGGAGGACTGCATTTTGATCTTAAGAATGGAGTTGTGGGGATGGTCCAAAATAGCTCATTCCATGGCACTGCTGCAGAAGACCCACATGACTTCTTGTCTACTTTTGTGCAAATATGTGAAGCAAGTCACTACCCTGGCGTTCCGACAGAAGTTGTTAAATTGAAACTTTTCCCGTTTGCTTTGAGGGGTGAAGCAAATCGATGGTTTAAGTCCTTACCCCATCACTCTCTTTATAACTGGGCTGATGTTAAAAGAGCCTTTGCTCTGAAATTCGCTTCACCTGGAACGATAATGGACCGTAAACGAGATATAGCCACTTTCGAGCAATTAGAAGGAGAGAGTGTGGGAAAGGCATGGGAGAGGTTGAATTTGTTAATGAGGAAATGCCCTAACCATGGATACACTCGACATGAACTTCTAGAATTATTCTATCAGGGTGTTACTCAACCCAATAGAGATTACTTAGATTCCACACTCATGGATCATTTTTAGGAGGAGGAGATGATGATCGCCTCTGAGGGTGGCGAAAACAATAGCTAAGAATAACATGTGGGCTACTCAAAGAAGACCCATGTTAGTGGAAGCAAAAGGAGGTCTTGAAAAGTAACTCGGAGACAAAAAGCGCTAGTTGCTCAAATGGAAATAATGAACAAACAACTAGCCAACATGCAAATGAAGCAGCAAGAAGGGCCAGCAGATGTGAATTACTCGGGCATGCAGGCCGGGAATATGATGAATGAGGAAGTGCATGCCATGGAGAACCAGAATCAACCTTTCAGAGGCTTCAGTCAAAATTCTAGTCAATCGAGTCAAACTCAAAACCGCAACTTTTCGGGAAACCCGCGAAATAGTTATTATACACCGCCTGGTGCATCCAATAACCAAAGACCCCAAGGTAACTGGGCTCAAATGCAAAACCAACAGCCCACCTATGTTTCTCGAGAAGAAATTCGATGAGCTAGTAGACATGGTGAAAACACTAGCCACCGGTCAAAAACGATGGAGAGACAAATTGGTCGATGGTCGATCAACAAGCAAGCGAGCCTCAAGGAAGACCGCTAGTTATCTGAGATAAAAACCCTAAGGCGGATATCAATGCTTGCACCGCCATCACACCTCAGTGGGAGTATGGAGAGGAGGAGTTGAATGCGGTCACCCTCGAAGCGGTAAGACAATTTGGACCCGAAAAGATGTCGGAAACAGTAGCCCTCCTCGGCGCCATAAGTTCGTGAGGGGGTAAACAGGATAAAAATGCCAAAGAAAGCAACAGTGAGGAAGAGCGAGTGATGATGATTTTTCGGGGATAGTGATGAGGATGTTTGAGAAAGAAGTCAGTAGTTTGAACCCACGACTAAAAAGAAAACGAGAAGTTTGTCGATGGAAGGATAAGGAGGACGAAGCCATTAAAAGTCAAATTACAATCAACCATTCAAAACCCTTCCTTATCCTCGCAAAGAAAGAGAGATGTCTCGAACTCGACAAACAAGAGATGACGGAGTGAGAAAGATGCTTAGAGAGACTATGGTGACTATGCCACTTGGCTTTGTATTATTAACCGAGATGCCTAAGTGCTCTAAGTATCTTAAGGATGCCTGGAAGTAAGAAGAAGCTAAAGGGACCGCGAGAAGAGGTGCTAAGAGAAGAATGTTCAATGGTTTCACAAAGCGTTGCAATCAAGCGAGTGACCCCGACGACCTTCAATCTCTTGCATGATTGAAGGCCACACGTTCCACAATGTCTTATGCGACTCGGGGCCTCTCTGTCAATGTGATGCCATTGAATGTCCGCAAGAGTCTCGGGTTGGACAAAAGGCTAAGGGAGCGTCCGTCTCTTTGATTGGTGGACCGATCTAGCCGCTTAGCGGTGGTTGTGTTAACAACGTCCTTATACATGTTAAACATTTAGTTTTTCCAATCGACCGGGTCATCTTGGATTACCCGGTCGACAAGAGATGCCCCCGATTACGGGCGGCCTTTCTTAAATACTTCTGCCTCCACCATTGACTTCCAAACTGGCCAAATCACTCTGAGAGTAGAGGACACCTCCGTTACCCTCGAGCAAGAAAAAAATTCTGCGGAAGCCTCGAGTCAGGAGATTTCATTCATTGAAGCAATTTATGGAGGTGAATCCGACCCTGATGAAGAGCTCACGGAGATAGGAGCCCTGGATGTTATAATTCACGAAGAAGGAAATAACTGTCCGCGGGCCGTAATCAATGTTGAGTTGTCTCAACAACCTGCACACACTGAGCCTATGAGTGAACAGAAAATGGGACATTCGAGGGATGAGCAGCGATGATTTGAAAGAGCTCAACCAGCCAGACTTTAACCTCGCCGAGGAGGAAGTTTTAATGGGTAGTTGGGACGAAATAGATTTACGGAAAGAAACTACTCATTGGGAGTTGGATGATTGGGAGCGAAATTGCGAGAAAGAGCTTGAAGAAGAAGAACTTAAGAAGATGGTCAAGCATAAGAAAGAAAAAACGGAAGCTGACAGGAAGATTCCTCTAGATGATGTCATTCAATACCTTTCTGGGGTTACACCTCCGGAAGATGAGGTGTTTTTCAGTCAACCGGTCCAAGCTCACAAGGAAAAAGGTGGTCCCTTGAAATCTAGTATCGAGCAACCACCTGCTGACTTAGAGTTGAAACCACTTCCGCAACACCTAAAATACATCTTCCTTAAAGACGGTGATAAGTTGCCCTTGATCATCTCGTCTAAACTCGAGCCGGAGCAAGAAGCAGAATTAATCAAAGTGCTTGAGAAACACATCCTCGCGTTCGGATGGCAGGTGGGCGATATCAGAGGAATCAGCCCAGACGTGTGCATGCATAAGATTCGAACGGAGGAAGGAGCGAAAAAGGTCAGACAACCTCAAAGGAGGCTGAATCCGCACATGCAGGAGGTTGTCAAAAAGGAGATAATCAAGTGGCTCGATATGGGTATTATCTACGCCATCGCCGATAGTGAGTGGGTTAGCCCTACTCAAGTTGTGCCAAAGAAGGGAGGAATTACAGTGGAAAAGAACGAAAAAGGGGAAGAAGTTGCCTTACGCCTTGTGACGGGCTATAGAGTTTGCATTGATTATCGCGAGTTAAATGAAGTCACCGCTAAGGATCATTTCCCCACGCCTTCATTGACCAACTTCTAGAAAGACCGAGTGGTCATAAGTATTATTGTTTCCTCGATGGATATTCGGTTATTTCCGGATAGCCATCGACCACTAATGACCAAGAGAAGACAACTTTTACCTGGTCCCATCGGGCACTTTTGCGTTCATGAATGCCTTTCGGTTTGTGTAATGCACCGCTACGTTTCAACGATGCATGTTGGCCATTTTGATGGACTTGTGGAGCGGTGCATGGAGGTCTTCATGGATGATTTCTCGATCTATGGCGGCTTTTGATGAAATTTTAAAGAATCTAGATATGGTACTCCAACGTTGTGTTGAGAAAAATCGGTGCTTAAGCGGGAGAACCGCCATTTTCTAGTCAAAGAAGGGATTGTTTTGGGACACAAGGTGTCCAAAGATGGTATTCAGGTGGATAAGGCTAAGGTAGAAGCCATTGAGAGAATGTCGTACCCGAAGGCAGGTGAATGAGGTACGAGGATTTCAGGACATGTGGGCTTCTATCGGCGTTTCATTAAAGACTTTTCGACGATAGCAAAGCCGTTATCCAACTCTGGCCGAAGGAGGAAGTGGAGTTCTTGTTCGATGAGAAATGCAAGGAAGCTTTCAATTGCTTAAAGGATAAGCTAACCCGGTGCCCCATTTTTTTAATCGCGCCCAACCGGACTAAACCTTTTGAATTAATGTGAGATGCCTCTAACTACGCAGCGATGGCGCAGATTCTAGAGGCGTAGAATTGACAAAAGTTCAAGCCGATTTACTATGCGAGCCGCACTTGTGAACCCGGCTCAATGCAATTACGCCACTACCGAGAAGGAATTCTTGGCGATCGTTTTGCTATTGACAAATTCGAGATTATCTTTTAGGGTCCAAAGTGGTGGTGTGGACAGATCACGCAAAGACTACGCTACCTTATGGGCAAAGCAGACGCTAAACCAAGGTTACTCGGATGGATCCCGATACTACGAGAATTGACCTTGAAATTAAGGACAAGAAGGGTAGTGATAATGTTGTAGGCGACCACTTATCTCGCCTCGTGAATGAGGGTGGCGAAGTCCCTAAGGAGATAGGCATTGACTTTCCGGTGAGCAATTAATGAAGCTTGATACAGTTAGGCCGTGGTATCTTGATTCGCCAACTACTTAGCAAGTGGGCATTTAGAAGAGATGACGTGTCGTGAAAAGAAGAAATTTTTCATGACTTAAAATATCTCGTATGGGAGGATCCATATCTGTTTAAAGTCTGCAAGGACGGGTTGCTTAGAAGGTGCATTCCGGAGCATGAACAATTGGATATTCTCGAGCAATGTCATAGTGGTCCCGCCGTGGACACTACGGAGCACCTAAGACAGTCCACAAAAATCCTTCAAAATTTGGTTTTTACCGGCCTACCTTGTTTAAAGATCTTTGAAGCCTTTTGCAAGGGCACATGATAGATGCCAAAGGGTAGGGAGACTCAAGTAGTAGGATGGAGATGCCTTTGAGGCCTATCTTGGAATGTGAAGTTTTTGACGTCTGGGCATTGATTTTATGGGACCGTTCCCATCATCATGCTCTAACAAATATATTCTAGTCTGTGTGGACTATGTTTCCAAGTGGGTAGAGGCCATAGCCACCCAAACCAATGATCACAAAGTTGTTAAGAAATTCTTGCAAAAGAATATCTTTACTAGATTTAGTCATCCTAGAGCCCTTATCGGTGATGAAGGTTCGCATTTGTAATGCACCACCGGATAAAATTCTTGAGAAATATGGTGTCAAGCATAGAATTGGTACACCATACCACCCCCAAACCAAAGTGGCCAAGTCGAGGTGAGCAAATGAAGTCTAAAGCGGATTTTGGAGAAAATCGTGAATTCCAATAGATCCAATCTGAGTCGAAAGTTGGACGACGCACTTTGGGCTTATCGCCACTGCGTTTAAGACCCCTATGGGTACGTCACCCTTCCAAATGGTCTATGGCGAGGCTTGCCATCTACCGGTCGAGTGAGCCACGAGCTTCTTGGGCTATTAAATTCTTAAACTTCGATAGCCAACTCGTGGGAGAAAAAGATTATTGCAACTACATGAGCTCGATGAATTCGGACTCGGGGCCTACGAGAACGCCAAGTCGAGCAAGGAAAGAACGAAGGCGCTCCACGATGCTAAGATTAAAGATAGAAATTCAAAGTGGGAGACATGGCTTTGCTTTGTATAACACCAGGCTCCATCTTTTTTCAGTAAGCTTAAATCTAGATGGTCCGGCCCTTTGAGATTCTTGATGTTCATCCTGGTGGAGCCATTACGTTGAAAGAACGCGGCGATCAACCGTTCAAAGTCAATGGTCACGAGGATTAAGAAGTACTTTGGGCAACCCAAGGAAAAACACAAGTACTATACTTTCAAAAGAGAAATGAAACGGTTGAGTCGTTTATTTGTGAAGAGATTCCATCCGACTTCTTTGGAGTGGATGATGACATTATTACCCCTATCCTTGCAGATCCTTCTGTCCACGCTCCTGAGCCGATTAGCATACCTCAGCCGAATCTGAGAAACAAGAACAAGAAGAAAAGAGTCAGTGTTGTCTGGAGAGCAAAATTTCATGATTTACTCGCGCACTTGACTTGTTGTTGTGGCGAAAACCATTTCCGTCCTAGTCATTCTGATTCTGGCAGAGAAGTAGTTAGCCTCGTACCCAAGTGGCCTGATCCAGGTTGACTTGGTTTACTCTGTCAAGCTAATGACATAAAAGAAGCGCTACTAGGAGGCAACCTAGTCTTTTAAGTTACTTTTTAGTTAAGTTTTTAGGGCATTAGGAATAAAACCTTGGTGATTTGTGTGTTGGTTATCCCTGTCCTATTTGTGAATGCTTTATTTGCCCATTTCTGTGTGCATTCATGTTTACTCATATACCCCTTGTACCCCGAGATTATATGCTATGTCGAGTGTTGCAGATACTGTTGAGCGGTTTTTGCCAGTTGTCACTTTTAGTGTTGTCTGTTTGTGATACGAGCTACAGCGGTACGTTCATGTTATGGCCTGACCACTGTCAATCTACAGCCCGACAACCACTTTGAAACCAGCTAAGTATTCTTTTCTTTTATTTGCACATTCTGAGGACATAATGTGATTTAAGTGTGGGGGGGTGTCTAAATTGGCTATGTTATCATGCTATATCTTCTGAAATGAAATTGAGTAAATGTGATTTTCTCGACAATTTTAAAAAAATTCAAAGTAAACTTGGATAATTGTAAATCTTGAGCATATAATTGAAACAAATGGCTTGCTAGTTGTACTTTCCTGACAATGAATTTATGTGACTTTGAGAGATAATTATAGCATGTTTTTACTGATTTGAGATAGTATTCATTTCACACTCACGAAAGCCTTTGATATTGAAGCAAAAATTTTGAACTGTATCCTTTCACTATTTTAGTGATTTATCTTAGAGAAATTTGTTCTTAATAGTAACGGTGAAGTAACACCTAAGTTCGAGCGTGCCTTTGTGAATATCGAAGGTTTGAATGTGATAAGTGAAACGTAACTAATGTTTTTGAAAAGTTGAGTTAATAATAAATAAATGGGTGTGTCAAAAGTCGGTCGATGATTGGAGTGCGGTAGGGCATTATCTCGAAATGTCCTATACCACTATGATGACCAAAAGCTCACGACGATCGAGAAAAGCTACCCTATGATTTGAGTAAGGTAGGGTGTTATCCCGAAACATCCTATTCTACTATGACGGGTAAGAGCTCATTCTCACGATGTGCGTCAAAAGAAGAAAAAAAAAGTGAAAAAAAGTTAAAGACTTTGTTATCGTTGAATTTATACCCAGTATAAACTAAAAGATATGTTGTAGGGATTATCCTACTGAGTGCGCGGGAAGACTTTGGGTGGAACAATTACTGTCTATAACTAGGGAAGTCATTATACTATTTGGAGGGGTATTTGTTTGAAAGGATTGTGAAGATTGAAAAGGGCTTGTCACACACACACAGAATCTATCTCTATGTTGGTATCACTTGCTATAGTTGTTGTATCTTTTGTTACGTGAGTTAGGGATCTATGTGGATTACATGTACAGTGAGCTAGTTTTGATTATTTTGTTCGGGACGAACAAATAGCTAAGTGTGGGGGAGTTGTTTAGGGTATATTTTACTATATTTTCGGGCTTAATCCCTAAGCAATTTACCTTATTTTTAAGGGAAATAAATGAGAAAAGCGTGTTTTAACCGTTAAATTCCTATAATGGTTATTGAGGGGTTATAATTTAATTATGAGGAAATATTGGGTTTAAATGTTATTTTTTGTTACACATTTTATTATTATTATTATTCGATGACTTGGTGTAACAACAATTTTGCAGAAAATTAAAAGATATGCATGGGGATATTATTAATGGAGAAGATTTATCTCATTCAATCAAGTGATTTCAAAATAAAGAAGGAAATCGGAGCATTGAAGAGGGGATAAATCAGATCAGATCGAAAGAGTGAAGTGGGGACATCAGATATCGAAGCAACGGTGTGAAAACGCGTAAATAGGTAGGCTCGGTCGACCGAGCCATGCTATTCGGTCGACCGATTGTCTTAAGTCGGTCTACCGAGGCTAGAAATCGACGCGTTTTTCTAGATCCTTCCTTAAGTCGGCGAAACTCCTATATAAGCAGCACCATTCGAGCAGAGAAGAACACACAGAAAAATACAGACAGCAGCCGCACTAAATACAAATAAAAATATGAGTTTCTTTCTTTCAATCTTGCTTGGGAGTTCGAAGATGATTGAAGGCTAAGCATCTTGCGTGGGACAACGGAGGAAACCAACCAACAACCACACCAACTAGATGATTTTTAGCTACATGTTTAGTGAGTAAAAGTTACAGTTTTTCATCAATTGGATATTGTTATAATTGTTTATGTTTTATTTGAATCGAGAGATCGATGCAACTATCTTTTTGATTGAATTTATATGAGAATATTGTTCAAGCTTTGATCTTTTCAATTGATGCAATTAATTGTGATTCAAGAGATTTAATCGTGATTAATTGAGTAGAGTATTGGAGACAATCTCATGATCTTGTTTTGCATGCCGTTTAGTTTTGCTTGAGAAAGAAAACGAAACCCTAGAATTTGTTTAAAGGAATTTAATCGAATTCGCGATAGATCATTACTAAAAATCGTATCTTTAACTTGTCATCTAGTTGGGGTTGGGTTGGTTGATTGGTGGATTCCCGTTGCCTTGCCGTTTCCTTTTAATTACTTGATAAATCGAATAGTTCGTATCAATTTGATTGCTACGCTTAGTTGTTTTAGGAACCCTAGATGTTAATTGTTATTTTTCTGCAAATTTTATGTTCCGAGTTCTTGTTCATCATCTTAATTATCGTGTTCATTGTTTTTTGTAGTTTAATTAGTTTAAACCCTAGTTGTAGTTAATAGTCGTGACATAATCGATAGAATAATTGTTCCTTGATCCGATAAACATTCCACTCCCTTAGGACGACCCGTTAACATCCTATACTACGAACCTTATACTTGGGGTGTTTCGGTTTATAAATTTAAAACTAGTTTTTACCGAACAGAGCAACACCATTCCAAAAGTTTTGTTGCACTATGATAGAATACGCCTCTTTTCCCTTCTTGTGCTTGGACCATTTAGTCCCATCCCATTCATCGGAGTTCACCATTTGCCTCAACTCCACTCTCTTCTCCATGAAACTTTGTAGTGTTAAGAAAGCCATGGCAAATCTAGTCACTCCGGGTCGTATTATCTCTCTTTGTACACTTTCTCATCAATGATAACGTTTTGTGATGAGAGTAGATAAATATGGTAAAAGTCTTTGCTTTCGTAATTACATTCTTGAAAAAAGAGAGTTTACCAATGCCTTCAAGAATGAGATTAATAGTGTGAGTGGCACATGAAGTCCAAAATATATTGGGCCTTTGTTTAAGCAATAAAGTTGCGGCCGCCATATTGTTGGAAGCATTGTCGGTCACTACTTGGATCACATTTTTTTCTCCAACACTTCCAATACATTCATTGACATACCCAAAGATGTACTCACCGGTATGCGCATCACAGAAGCCTCTTTGGAAGAAAGGAAAACCGTCCCAATTTTAGAATTGACACATAAATTCATTATGCTTCTCCTTTTCCCATCACTCTAAGCATCGGTCATAATTGAGCAACCATTTCTCGCCCATTCTTCTTCATGATCCTTGAGTGTTAACTTTGTTCTTTCCACTTCCTCCTTCAAAAGTGGCTCTCTAAGTTGGTATTGGCTTGGAGGTTGGTAGCCCGGACCAAATTGACCGATCGCCTCACAATTTATTCTAAAACCATCATTGTCAATCGCATTAAAAGCAATGCCATGCTCATACACCCACCTAGACAAGTATTGGTGCACTTGATGACTTTTTTGTTTGGAAATAGCATCATGTAGGCTTTGTTGTCTTCTTGTCTTTGGTAAGGTGTCATCCGCTTACGGGTTGATTTTAGAAAGATGTCTATCAAGAGGGCCAAGATGACGTGGCTTTGTGTTTCCTAATCCTCCACTTTCCAAGTTTTCGATTTCATCCAACTCTTGAATATGAACCTCTCGCCTTAAGTTTGCATCATCTTCTTTTTTGTTTGCCTTCTTCTTCTTACCTTGTCCAAGAGCTTCTCTACACCGTTTCTTGTCTTCATCAGTAGAGTTTGGACACACTTCAACATTACCCCTTATGTTGGCAATATGTTGTTTAAGTCGATTTATTCCCCCACCTCCTTTTTTACCACACCTTAAACATTTCCATCTATCCATATTCTTAGGATCACAAAGCACCGCATAATCCCACCCAACATCACCACTATCTCTCTTCAATTTAACAGGGGTACCGGTATCCTCTGCATTCGAGGCATTAGATGAGCCAACATTTGGATTTTCAGATTGAGACATGATTAAATGTCTACAAAACAAAATAGAACTATGTTAAAAAAAATTGTGTAAAACGCAACATTGAATCATTGATAAACCATTAATAACTAATTCTTGCATATTGACATAACAGAATTCACTAATAGCTAATTTAAAACCGTATTCGGGTATAAATTGCATCATTGTCCAGTTTAAGATTAGTGAAACTAAACAAAAACTTCAATTCATCATCAATATTAGAATGAAATTGAATACAATCAGCCAATGTGTAGATAAAACTACACCTCTAACTCTAAGCTTACTTACATAGTTACATAATTTACATTACATCAAGAATAAATATTAAAAAGGAAAACTAAATACTCAACTTCTGAAAACGATACAAAACGGTCTAATGAACTAAGATTTTACACAAAAACACTTTAGATATCAATCTGTTAACTTATGTCAATCTGCTTGAGAAAAAAGAAAGAAAAAAAAACTCACTGGACGCCGGGAATGCTGCTGGCCGGTCGGCTGTTGCTACTTGCCGGTCGGTCGTCGGTGGTTGCTGCTTGCCGGTGGTCGTCGGCTGGCAGGCGGTGCAATTGGAGGGGCCTGCTTGTGATTTGCGAAGGGAGCGGAGAGGGATTGAGGGAAGACACAACGGCAGCTGAGAATTTGGAAGAAATTGAAATGATTTTTTTATTTAATATCTAAATATATAAACTTACAGAAAAAAAAATTATATAAAGCTTTCTCCGAGTTGGCCGAGTTTGACCGAGTTTCCCGCCTTGAACCCGACTTGAACCCGCCCAGCCCGACTTCCAGCCTGCCTAGAGACCAGCCCGTCTAGACAAGGCCGAGTGGTGTAAATTCGGGTCGGTTGAGGGCCGACCGGCGCCTAGGCGGCTGACTTGGCCGATTTTTAGAACACTAGTAATCTACTAGGTCTTCCAGTATCTTGATTTCTAAAGTTTATACTTTTTGAAGTCTCAAGACTGGGTAGGGGTGGGGGATTATCGTTGCTTTTGTCAAATTTACTAGACATTAATCTTTCAGCTAGATTTGACACCTCAGTTTCAAGAAACTCATTCCAATCTTTTGCTTTGTCAAGTTCTCTGTCTTTTAATTTTAGTTCCAACGTAAGTTTTTCAGTTAACTTGACAAGATCAGAGTTTCTCAGACTGAGTTCAGCAAATGATAACTGATTTGAAGAATGTACCTTTCCTTGATGATTTGATGCAGTTTTAGGATTCGAATGTACACTCTTTTGTTGCTGTGATGAATCTTCTATATCAACAACCACTTGCAACAACTCCTTTCCTTCTTCTTTAGAGAGGTCTCTTAATGATGGAACTCCTCTGGATTCGTTAATATGAACATTGAAGTTTGTATCCACATCATCACTGAGTTGAGGTTCTGGATTTGTATGTAAATTTGTCGCATTGAACCTTTCAAACATTTGATCCTGAAAATCAGATACATTTTGCAAGCAATTAGTCAGGGGGTGAGTAAGCCAACTTCTAACTCTAGATGTAGACATTGAAACTAAGTGTTTTATAACTGATACAGTGAAGGGTCTTCAACAACTGGTTGCTTTGATCAAAGTAACAGCTCTGATACCAATTGTTGGTATCAGAAACAACTGAACCTTGAAGCGATAACGATTTGGATCACCTTCAAAAGAAGGAACCGCTCCGATACCAATTGTTGGTCCCTTGGAAAGGCTAACACAAGTTTAGGGGGGTGAATAAACTTGTCACCAAAAACTTATCCTGAGCTGGAAAAGCCCCAGAATCGAAGTTTCTCGAAACACAAACCGATCTCGAGCCCGCTTTTGTTCCTATCCCTTAACTTGTGCGGAGTCCAGTTAGCTCAACTGAGTAAAAGTCAATGCTGACTTATATTCAGTCTTGTTAACTGGCAGTGGATAAATAATAGCCTTTAGTGCAATAGATGTGTGAATAGAAATCTAGACCTTCTATGTATCGATTACAGGTTGACTCGATGTCCAGTGTTTGCTAAGTGATAATGCAATAAATAAAACAAACACAAATGCATAAAGTAAATTAACACAAGATTTGTTTATGGAAGTTCCGGGTGGTGTAATCCCGCACGTCTCCCTTCTTCTCTGTGGTGTAGGAGGTAACACTAGAATCTTGAGATAATCATTACAAAATCCTAGCACTATGACAAATCCTTCACGACACCTAGTTTCACTGTCTACACATAATGAAGAAAGGTAAGATTGCTCCCTTCATTTTGCACACTGATCTTTCATAGGTGGAATTGCTCCTTCACCAGCTCACCACTAACACCAACACACACGATCCATGATCGCACTAACAAATTGTGGGCAACTAAGTTGCAACCGTATGAAGAAAGGTAGAATTGCTCTCTTCAAACTATGCACACCAACCCTTTTCACAAAGGTTAGGTTTAGAATTAATCAAGGATTAATTCAGTGAGCTGTCTGATTCTTCTGGATCTGGCTTTGTAGCTCCAAGATGCCTTCTTTCCCCCTCAATGAGTTACTGGATCTTTCTTTGCAGTCTTCAAGGCAATTTCGTTGGCTTCCCCTTTTTCTAGGTATAATCTGATTTTGTGGATCTGGATTTGGATCTTTGAATATGTGCTTGTAAAGCTCTTTTTCTGATCCTCCTCTCTCTCTCACTTCAAGTGATTCTCTTGTGTATTTATAGGGGTGATGTAACGGTCACTAGCTCTTGTAGCCGTTACACTTTTCGTTTAGCCAACGTTCACATGTACGATATTTTGTCGTATTGTCAGTTTAAATTCAACAAGGCCTTAACTCAGTTTTCTACTCTTCTTCAAAACTGAGTACCTTAACATCTGACTTTAATTGACTAAGTCAGAGTACACCATTCGATTTCTTCTTTCCTAGTAACTGATAATCTTTGTCCTTAAGATTATTCAGTTTTACATGATCTATAACTCAGTTTCAAGTCACCACAGACTTGCCTGAATCTTGACTTATAGTCACGACTTAATCAGCTTCTAACCGAGTTTGCCACCTCGCTTCTTGATCTTACAGAATCGAGTCTGTGTCCCTCGCCTTTAGTCTTCTAGATAAGCCAACTGAGTCAGTGTCCTCTCAATGAACTTATCTTCTTCTGGGCTTGCATAACCGAGTTTGAACCTCGATTCTTTATGTGCATATTCGCTTTTCTTGCTATAACTCAGCTTTTCTTGTTGTGACTCAAATTGTTCGCTAGTTCCTATTCTATTACAATGCTTGTCTAAAACAACCTATACAAAGTTCAGACTCTAGATAGAACTTATACATTTATCTCTAGACCATTTCTTGCTTCTTCTTTCATTAAGCACTATAACAATTAGTTACGACTTCATCATCATGGGTTGTAAGTGATTTGTCTTATTACATGACGAATCATCATCAAAACACAAATAACATTGCCAACAGTTGTGGTTTGGACACGCCCTCAAAAGCTTCTTAAAACAGTCCCAAGCATTGTCCAAAGATTCAATTAAATCTTGCTTGAAAGTAGTAACTCTTACCTTCAACTCCAAATATCTACCCGGTGGAAAGTATTGCTTCAAAAACTCGGTTTGTATATCATCCCATGATTGCAAGTGATGTTGGGGAAGTGACATAAGCCATTCATTTGCTTGGCCCCTCAAAGAAAAAGGAAATAATGCAAGACGGGTAAATTCTTGACAAGCACTATTTGGAATCCCGTATTGCATATTTCTTCAAGGTTATAAAGATGTGAAAGTGGGTCATCATGGTCCTTTCCATGGAATTAAGCTCTACTCTCCACTAGACCGAACATATGAGACTTGATCAAAAAGTTTTTTGCATCAATGTGAGGTAGCCGAATAGGATTATGAACTTCATTTTTTCTTTGAATGGATTGCTCACAAAGTGGTCTATTTTGGTAGGGTGGATTTGGGGGTGGATCATATGGATATGGTTCTTTTGGTGGTGGTGGAGGATAGTCATTTGGATTTAAGGGATTTTGTTCAAATAGGGCATTTTCGTGGTTATGCCATCCTTGTACCATTCCTTGTACCTCATTCATTTCCTCTTCTTGGTGTGATGACACTTGTGAAGATGCTTCACCAAGATCCAATTCACTACGAGCTTGGCCAACCTTTCTCTCAAATAAACGATCCCTAATATAAGTGTTGAAATCCGGGAAGTAAGGAGTATCAGGGGCCTTACCATGTCAAGAATAGTTCATCAACTACAAGATAGAAAACAACAAGAACACAATTAATAGCACTTGGTGACTTACCAAAGTGGTAAGCACCAAAGAAATAAAATAGAAAATATTGACTTATTCTCAAGAATTTTATAGCTAGTATAAGTATCAACCGTTACACAATCCCCGGAAACGGCGCCAAAAAGCTTGATCAGACTTTTCTAGATGTCCAATCTCACCGGCAGTGTACCGGGTCAATTGTAGTCTAGTCTAGTGGTCAAGGTCGTATCCACGAGGATTGTGAGGTTGAACACCGAAAAGCTATTATTATCTTGATTTAAGTCACAAATTAACAAGAAGGTAAATGTATCTATTATTCTACTACTACAAAGGTGATAAAAGAAAAACAGCCTAGCCAAGACAATGTGTAGACTAGCAATTCTAATAGTATCATGGGAATGATTTCCTACCTTCCTACCATTCGTGTTTAAAAGTGTGAAACGGTGCATTCCTAAGAAAATAGTTCCCCCTCATACGAGTGTGTGAAACTACTCTATACCTCCTCCTTGGTCTAGGTGTCCTAACCTAATGAATTGGTATGATAAGCACTTGAATGCAATGATAATGTCAACTATCCCCGTATAAGAAATCGAATGCCCCGAGAGGTCAATTTTACCTTCCGGTTTTCCTACCCTCTTCCCACACTCAACATCTCCTTTTGATCTCCGTTAAATGTGTCAATGCTAGCACTAGTTAATTACTCCAATACAAGCAAACCATACAATGCAAGTAGGAAAAGATTCACAACAATTGAAACTAAACAACCATTCCCAATCAACATAAGAGATTAATTAATTCTACAACATAGTCTTGGCTAGTTAACCTACCCACTCATAACTACAAACATTAACATATCAAGATTAACATTCATAATCATAAGAACACTTAATAACAAGGTAAAGTTTAAGAGTTACCAATTACAGCAAGAACTCGAAATTGATGTTCTTTATTCAAGCTCCAACCCTTCAATGGAGTCAACACTAATGTATTTTAACTCCAAACAAGGTAGTAGAAGTTAAACTAAGACTCCTTAATCTTACAATCACTATCAAGAGTTGATTTTTACATAAAATTTGGCTAGGAGAGTCCTTGGGAGGTGTAGAGCTCCGATTGATGTGATTCAAATTGCATTGAAAAGCTCGTTTCTTCATCTACAACTCTCATTAAGAAGTCTTCTCCAGAAAATGTCTCTATGTTGGGTCAAATGTCCATTGAATGTATGCTACGGTAGAAATGCAAAAGGCAAATTATCCGTTTGAACCCATAAGCTTCCGGTACACTCTTCTAGCCATCAAAATATGTGTTTATCTCAACGCGTGGCATCATTTGGGGTCTTGGTCAACCGATAATCCTGCAATACAACACCAAAATAACAAGTGTAAACCCGATACAACGCTCCGGTTACCATAACCGGTACAAAACTAATCAAAACATGATTTTCATATAATAATTACCATCTACACATTTGGGTGAAACTAAGCAAATAATGACTTGAATTGATACAAGAACATCAATAAAGAAATGGGGATAAAACATCATGAAATGCATCAACTAGTTGACTCACATCATTGCCGAAGAAAAACTGCAAACTGAACAAGCTGCCTCAGTTCTAGAAATTGTCACTGAATCGTCAATCATCCCATTGTTGCTGAGGGGGTAGCCAACAAAACTAAAGCTGAAAGATCTGCAGCTGAAAATGTGTTAGGACAAGTTGAGACTCTAGCTGAATCATGTGTGGAGATTCCTAAAGAAACTGAAGATGTTTTAAACCAACTTGATCCAAGTATCAACATTGGAAAACTGATCGAAGCCGACAGCAGAAGAGTTGATGATTATCAGTATTGAAAGTTCAGCTCTATTCCAAATCAAAGAAGTCAACTTGCAGAAATGGAAAGAATTGTAAAATGGGTTTTTGAGCTATTCGACATCACCCATCTATCCCAACTGTTTAGATCTGAATAATTTCTGAGTATTGGTTACTCACTCAGAAGAAACAGATATTAGGAGAGATATGCCAAAAAGGGAGACTCAAAGACAAAGAAAGATGATAATGATGATGATGATGATTCTCAGGGAGATCCTGATTTACAGAAAGGGATTCTCGCCTCTTTACAAGAAAAAGAAGAAGCAAAGAATGTTATTGAAGAATGATCGTCTGAAGGAAGTTCAGATGAAAGTGAAGAAACTGAAACTGATTCAGATAGTCAATCTGAAAATCAAGAGAAGGAAAATTATCAGTCCCCGACTGATAAAAGTGTTCTAGAAATAGCATTAGCTGAAGCTGACCAAGCTAAAGCTGATCTGATTAAAGAAAAAGATGTTGTTAAGTCACCTAAAAAGAGGTTGTTTTGGAAGAAGAAAGAAAGAAGGCTTCCTCTCCAATCAAAGAATTGGAAACATCTGAGAATGTTGTGAGCAAATCTCAGACTAAAGGTTTCGAAGCACTTGGAACTGACAAATGAAAAACTGAAAAGAAAACTGAAACTAAAGATGAAGTACCTACACAAGCTGACACTATCAGATTCTACTTCAATAAGCTTGTGAGGATTCAGAAAGATGATCTAAGTGTATTCGGGAAGTTTTGAAGTCAATGTAAGAAAGCAGAACTGAAAGAAACAACATAGAGAAGAAGTTAAACAGTGTCAAGGCGGACTGTCATGATACTCTAATCGCCATCAGAAAAACAACTATTGAATCTGAGGCAAGAAAAAATGAGACTCAAGGAAGATTGGAAGGCATTCTTAACAATGTGGTTGATAGACTGATCTTATTGGAGAATGCAATGAAAGGCTCAGTTGTTGCACAAACCATATTGGCATCAAATCAGCAGCACCTGAACTCTTACATCAGGAGCTTGATCAACAAAGATGATGTCAATAAAGGGGGAAGTTTGGACATGCAAAAAGTCAATGCAATTGATATGCCTCAAGTTCTTGGATGTATTGATGAGAAACTGACTGAACTGAAGAAAGCTAGAGGTGAGTTCACTGATGAAGAAATAGAACTGATTGTAAAGTTCTTAGAACCAACTGAGAAAAGACTCGCTCTAGACTCACATCTGTACAATGTTTTCAATGGACTACCTACTCAAGAAGGCGTATCAAGTGAACAAGCCTTAGAGACATTTCTGAATATGCAAAAGGTTCTTGTTCACTATTGGAACAAACTGGGTAAATGGGAAAGAAATGGTACTCTAGATAAGGCCTCAGATCAGGTTGAAAAGACTAAACCTGAGTTTGTTTCATAATTTATTGAAGACAGCCACAAGTGAAAGATTGAGGACAGCTGTTTTCGTGTTTGCTGTGTTATTCAAAAGCAAGTTTTTCAGCAAGCACAGTATGACAGATTCATGGAATATTTGCGCAAATATTCATGGAATCGAGAGCACAGAAACTAACTTAGCTATGAAAGAAGCTGCAAAAATCTTTGACATCAAGTCAAGTGAAGCTGGTCAAGAGATAGGAAAAGAAGTTAGAACTTAATTTCTTTTCATGTATTTGTATTTTAATACTTTGTAACTCAGTTATCAATAAAATCTCAGTTTCTCAGTTCTTCGTGTTCTTTACTTTGTTTTGTCTTTATCTTTTTGCATTGCTTTTAAGGAGGGTATTGACATCATCAAAAAGGGGGAAAATTTTGGAAATAAAATTTATGTTTTGATAATGATTCATCAGTTATTTTAATTATTATATTTAACCCTATTGATGAAGTGTGATAACTAGCTGTTATAGTGCAAAGCAAAAAGATGTCTAGAAATCAATGTATAGGATTTAATAGAGTCTGAATTTGTATAAGTTAAATCAGACAAGAACTATAATAGCTCTAGGTTTTGAACTGAGAAAACGAGAATCTTGCTTATTAAACTGAGTACATAACTGAAGATTAATCAAATGATAAAAACTGACTATGAGCACACCACCTGAAGGCTGAGGGTCAGACTCAGTTATAGAAGAAGAACTGAAGAAGGTAAGTTCGCTGAGGGACACAGATTCGGTTGACTTATCTAAAACTGAAGAACTGAGGGTTCAGACTGAGTTATTAAAGATTTACGAACTGAGGGTTCAAACTCGATTTTGAAGACTTAAGCTGAGACTGTAAAGTTAGAATTCAGGAAAATCTGTGATGACCTGAACTGACTTTATGGATCTTGACAGGAAGACCTAAGTATCATAAGGACAATGATATATTAGTTGAGTTATGAGTTATGGTGTACTCTGATTAAGTCTATAATAATCAGATGTGAAATGGATTACTAAGTTTTTAAAGAAGTGTAAAAACTCAGTTAATGCTCTTGAGCTGAAAACTGACTAAGGTAAGTTTTCATGCTGAGGTCAAGGAAAATCTGACCATTATAAATCAGACAATTTTATTGGATGAACAGAGTTGTCAGAAAGGACACTAACATTCATCAGAATAAGCAGGACCACCAACGGATACAAGAATTCAAATATAAACGTTCAAATTCAGCTAACCGTTGAAAAAAAAACCCTATAAATAGACTACTTCTACCACTAGAAGAAGGGCAGAATTCTAAGAATTAATCTAGTCAAGAAAGTTTATACCAAGAGGGAAAGTAAATCAAAAGAATTCCTGCTAAGCACTTATTTGCACGATCAAGTAATGATTTGAAGAAAACAGAGCCGTGCATAATTTATTTATCTAGAAGTAGAAGCTCAAAACACAATTGAATCATAGTTATTGATTCAAGACTCAACTTTGATTCTATCAAAGGTTTAGACTGTGAAACACCAAGAAGGTGTAGGACAGTTGAGTGCAGGAAGACTGTGTTTGTGTTGAGCTGGTGAAGAGGCAATTCAAACCTCCAATGACCAATGTAGCAAGCTTAGTTCAAACAGCAATTCTACCTGTTGAAGACTGAAGTTGGAAGATAATGAAGCTAGGGATTAGTGAAAGACAATCAAGTGTTTAAAATTTACTTTGTGTCTTGTAACTATAAACCTCAAGAACATAGTGAATTTGGCCTCCTACATCACAGGGGAAGAGAGGACTGGAAACCTCTATAATTCTTGTCTTGTATATTTACTTACTTTACGTATTATTGCACCTGATCACAGACTCAGAAAACTTAAGAAACTGAGTCAGCACGGCATTACATTGCATTATATGTAGACAATCTAATAAATTCAAGTATTATTTAAAGGCTTAACTTAATCCGCTACCGGTTAACTCAGCTAAGGATAAGTCAGTTCTGACTTATACTCAGCTAAGTTAGCTTAACTTCACACAAGTTTAAACTTGAACTCAATCTTCACAAAATTCAGTTTTCAGGTAGGTTTTTGGGGACAAGTTTATTCACCCCCCCTCTAAACTTGTGTAAGCCTTTCCTAGGGACCAACAGTTAGATTTGATCACACACCTCGATTAACACAACTTACGAAAGATATGAGTTTTGATCCATCAAATTCATCAGAAACATCAGGTAGGTCGAATTACATACCTTAACTATGCTCTGATCTTTGAGTAGTGATTGCGTGTAATTCACTAACGTCGATATTACTAGCAAGAATACTAGGTAAATCGCAGTATATTAAATGCGAGTCAAGGTCGATCCCACAGAGACAATGCAACTTATACATATAAAGGATTCTAACCTAGTTAAGAAGCAACATATAAGCGGTTATTGACCAACAATAGCATAAAAGAAAACAAACATTGTATACCTGTCCCTCTCCTCACCGATCTACTAACTTGGATTAGCTAATCATTATGTTTACTTCCCCACAAAATTTGCTTAGCTTAATCATGAGCGTTTTATCATATTTATCAGCTACGGGTGCAATTCCTACTTCTATCTACTCCGACAATGGCAGTAGACAATCTATACGCAAGCTTGATGACGGTCAAATTATATCCGTAGAAGTCATCAACATTATCCTTAAATCGAGCCAAATAATATATATTTTCTGTTAAATCACATGTGTATAATGATTATTTAATGTTTTGTGATTTATAAAATATAAATTGGTATTTATCCGTTTTTATTATTTAAATATGATTTGCTGTGTGATAATCATTGATTTTATAGATTACGGTGAATCGGAGGATATCTATCAACAAAGGAAGTAAATCTCAAGATAAATCGGAGCGGAATCGGATTGCATTAAAGATAAATATCAGAGTAGCACAAAGAGTGGAGTGAGGAGCAAGAAAAGCGGCCAGCCAATCGAGACCGATGGACTCATTGGCAAATAATGATGAACTCGCAGGGAGCGAGTTGGGCAAAGTCAGCAGATCGGCTCGGAGTTATCTCGACGCGTTTTAGACTCCTTTAGGGTTTAGGAAACGTAAATTAGGTCGGCTGGAGTTTATCCTAAGTCGGTTTTCCAAGCCTATATATACTTATTTCATTGTATCACTTTGTACACTCTTAATAACACTTTTCATAACACAAATCCTCAGTTTCTCAGAGCACTTTTTAATACAAGTTCAGCAGTAATTATGTGAGTTCTTGTATTTATTTGTTCTTTGTTCTTTGTAATTAAGTCCCCCCAATTATTGTTTATCGTTTGAGGTTGTTCGTTCTTCACCGAGCGATGTAGAACTAAGGATACGATATGAGGCAGTGGGGATTCCTTGTCTATAAGGACCCACACGCCCATATCTATTATCCGGTGATCTATAGATGACTTTGGTATGATCGACAATCGTGTTTTTAGTAGATCTATATAATGACTTTATGAATTTCTATTTTATCCGTTACGTATGTAGAAACGCTAAGATTTAGTTGTTCGCCGCGTCAATCTAGCCACGTCTTTATGGTGTGATTGTCCACCTAGAATTTATTATCTTAGTAGGTATGGCTACGGCTACGTTGCTTGTCTGTTTTAATTAGCGTATTATTAGGAAATACCAATATAGTACTCCTAGGTCAGCTCATGAATTGATCTTCTGGGACTTTCAACGAGATCTAGATCTGTGTTATATTTGGGAATTTCTAGCACCTAGTTATCCGTACATCGTAGATTAATATGATACCTAAAAATTTAGTGTTAATGGGACGGAGACTGATGCGATCACCTAGGAAGTACACCTAACCACAGGAATGTTGCCTAGGTGAGGAATACGGTTAATATCGGCATCCCTAGTTTTGTAAACGTGCAAGTTATATGAGATGGAGGCCTACTAAACGAAGTCACGTAATGTAGCACAATGATCTAGATGGCCTACCCGGAGCTAGATCTAGTTTAGGGGATGACTCCCGTAGCCAGTATAAAAGAAATATGAATCGGATTAATAGTTGTCGAGTCTAGCTTAATTATATAGAATCTCTAGATCCAAACGATGACATAATAATTGGGGAGGTTAATTACGTTGTTTATGTGTTGTGTCGTGTCGAATCCTTTATCTTTCTTGTCTTTTGTTGGTCATAGACCGCTTCTGTGTGCTTGGCATGAATGATTAATTGTTTGTATATAAATGACCCACAATTGGTTCCCTGTGGGATCGACCTTGATTCGCTATAGCTATACTACGATGGACCTAGTCCTCTTGCTAGTATTGGTTTATGGTGGTCAAGTATTTTATTATCACTTGATCTACGTCATCAAGTTTTTGGCGCCGTTGCCGGGGAACCAACGGTCAATTTTATATATAAATAATTTTTTATTCATGTTAAGTTTTCTGTTTTAGAGTCTGTTTTTACGTTTTTGTGTCCCTGTGGTTGTCCGCTCTGTGTAAAAATTCCAGATTCTCAACAACAACAACAACAAAAAAAATGGTTTCGTTCCGAGCGAGACCGCCTCTCGCTGCCAGCGAGCCAGTCACTTTTTCTGGGATTTCGTGTGTCGGTTTATCTCCAGTATGTTTAATCCGTAGAGTCTCGATAGCGACATGGGAAACCATGTTAAAGTCGATCACGGTCTGCTTTTTTTTTTCTTACTTTTGCGAAACCAGGAAGCAATAATCCGAGTCAGTAATTTTTCGTGGGCGCTGAGAAAATAACCCAGCAACATGTGGAGCTACGAATCTACGATGGGAAAAGCAATGGAAGCAACACCTTTAAAGCACCAAGATGGCTCCAAGAAAATAAATATTAAAAGGTTCGAATTATTCGTGGTACAATGTTGAAGGCAAGGTACTACCTTTTTTGCTTATGTTTTACTATCTTTTGGCTTTTTGAACATAAGTTAGCCTATACATGAACCTGAGTATGAATCTTATGTTATGTGTAGTGCCCGAAAGACAATTACCTAATTGTTTTAGGACAGAATTAATAATTCATCTTATTATATGCATTATGCTTATAATTAAGGCACTACTGAAAACCCTAAGTACCTATTTATGTAATCACATAACTCAGTGTATGGCTATACACAAGAGGATTGAGTTAGTGAGATGTACTTAAAATTAACTTAGTCCGTAGCGTTTATTAATGAGTGCGGGTCTCATGATTAATTTGCTATTAATCGTCCCGAGAACACTTTACGGTGTGACAAATCTTATCCGGACTGCGGTAATAAAGGTACCTAGTGGGGCATTTATATATGATGATAATCATATAGGGCTGGACCGATTTGATTTGAGTTTTCGATATAATTCCATAATCGAGAAGTCTTATCAAATCACAAGATGATCATATATGGATTAATCTTAATCTTGAGGTGATCACAGATAACTGCTTAGACTAGGGAAGGGTTTGATGTGTTAGTAAGGATCACTTCGTAGTATGTGGTCCAACACTTCTCGTTGGCTCTATTCTGAGGTGAGTGAGTAGTCTGTGCTATCACAGATATGGAATCCATTCCTTCCCTCGGGAAGTAGACAGACAGTTCCCTTATTTGTTAACCCTAGAAACTGGTCGATAGGCCCAGTTCATACTATATTAGTGGTGAACTAATTGATTACTAGGGGTTAATGGTAAATAAGGATAATATGTTTCGAAAAGGGTTTACGGAGATATCCCGAATCGAAGTGAACAATCTATGGAGGATTTATCCGTATGTAATGATTATATCAGTGGACGCTTATCAACTCATAGTTGAGTATAAGTTATCAATATTCGGCAGAGTTCATTTTCGGGTTTATGGTGGTGTAATCCCGGAATTAATAGATTGAATATTATTGTTCGGTCTGACGAATAGTTTTATTTAATTTATTGTAGCTACTGAATATGGGTCCATGGTCCCCAATGTGGCTCCTAATATAGCATATACGATTTCTCGTTGTTTCACCTCAATTGTAATTAAATAGTTGGATTGGACTATTTAATTGATATGTGGATTAATTGTTTAGTTGGACTAGATAATTAAATACACGGAAAAGAAATTTTTCGTGGGCTCGGCCCAGTGTGTCAAAAAATGTGCATGGACTTTATTTACTAAAGGTGGGGCGCATTATATGATTAAATAATTAGAGAGAAATTAGTTTTCTTGGATAATTATTTAATGTGTGATTTATATTTTATTTGTTAATTGATAATTCATGGAATATTAGATAATAATATGATTTATCCTAATTTGTTCGGGATAATCATTTTATTTATCTTTTATTTGGAAAAAGGATTAATGTAATAATTATCTCTTAATTATTAAATCCTTGGAGGACAATGATTACTCTCCTATATAAAGAGAGTTCTCCCAAGCCTTTTTTGACACAATGGAAAACACGCCATTTTGTGTAAGTACTTGGCTTAGAATTTTCGGCCATTGTACTTTGGGTTCGAGTATAGAAAACTTCGGGTTTTCTAGGTAGCATATCGAGGAGGTCCGGCGGCTTGAAACACCATCCACTTGGTGGTGCTTGGAGACACGTTGGAAGACTGTGGATTCTCATCTAGCTTGGATCTAGGATTGAAGATTGTTCTTGGAGTTTATTCACCATAAACCGGTAAGCAATCTAACCCCCTCGTAGGTTAGATCTATTTATTTTATGTATTTTGGTTGACTGGATCTAGATCTATACTATTCTGCTGCGTAATCGGGTGGATCTTGATCCATCCGACGATATTACACCTACATCTTAGCCTGGAGTTGGTTTGTAAGATTAATTTTATCAGTGCCGAAGGTTCTGCCCCAAATCTGTCTCATCTAGAGGGTGTAAGGAAACATGTAGTAGTTGAAGGAAGCAGTGAATAAAGAGTTCCTCGTAGTTCTGTCAAAATCTCATTGTCCTATGCATGAGATTGCTTCTACTGGCCATGGGGGCAACAATTTAATACCATGTGTAGATTGCTTCTTTTCGTTTTAATTTTTTTAATTGGTTCGAAAATATGATAATGTATGCTTATGAATGTCTTGGTTGAAGAGATGGATTGGGGTTGGTATTGTTTACTCGTTAGATCTATTTTAAACTCATATAAATTCGTTTATATGAGTATAGGAAATTTTGTAATTTTAATTTCCTAGAAGTAGATCTGTTTTGTTGTTGTTCCGTTTTTTATTTATTTCTGGAGATTGAGCCGTTGAAACGACAATCCCTCCAGTCAGAATGAAGAATAAAAGTTGAAGAACATGCCCTCAAATTTTCGTGACGATCGGAGTCGATCTCGATCTCCAATCGCTGCTATAAAGTTTCTGCTGTAACAGAAAAGCACAGCAGGCATTAAAACCCTAGCTGTGAGTTCGTCGATTTTCGGGAAGAGTTTGGAACGTCAAAAAGAAGATCCGACCGTTCAGATCGATTACCATGGAGTTATGAACAAGCCCTAAAAATTTCAGGTCGATCGGGTTTTGTTACGATGCCCAATCGGCCCCGGGAGGACAATGCAGAGCCGCAGTTATAAACAAATGCAGTAGTTGGATCGGCGGATTTCTGGAGAAAATTGGACCGTTGAAACAAAGATCCAACCGTTCAGATTGAATTAGGAGGAGTGAAGAACATGTCCATAATGTTTCGTGGCGATCAAGGTTCTTTTGGATGTCCGATCATCGATACAACGCAGCAGCAGCAGATTAGAAAATAGTAAACCCTAGTTAGGGTTTGTGTTCTTTTTTTAATAGGTTAGATACGGGGGTACCAACGATCCATCTCGGTGTTTATTTTTCCGTTATTTTTTTCGTGTATGATGGAAAATTGTGTGATATAACCGGAAAATTGCCATGACATGCATCATATCATGATTCCACTCCAATGCATACATGTAGCTAGTTTATTTCGAATAAATTAGGCATGTATAACTCGTATAATTAGTTTAAAGGCTTATTTAATTAATATGTGGTAGTTAATAAATAAGTAACTAATTATAAAACCGAGGAACCGGTTTTGTCAATCGTTACGATTTTAGTGATGGATTCTCGTGAATCCCACTTAGATAAATCGTTGAGCTTTTCGGTGATGGCTTCTCGGTGAACCCACCTTAAAATAAAACGAGATTACACTTTGGGTGACAATTTAGAAATCGGAGAATCTTAGTACATGGGTTCGGAAATGGTCTAACCATGGTTGGGCGAGTTCAACAGAGCTTCGGCTCAATCGACTCCCCTCCACGTGTGATGTATGTTACAGTAGTTCGACAAGACTTAGCATAGCCGATAAGCCTTCGGGCTAAACGGGGCTTCTCTTGCCGGATTGGCCTGAACTGTCACATATGTTCCAACGAATAAGACGGCGTAGGCTTGCCTAAATGACCGACCCTGTTCGGAGTACTTTGATTTATTGTTTCTTATTGTCAAGGCCGAAACCGTAATTAGTAAACCCACCACTTTTTTTCAAATATTGAGTGGGAGCGGGGAAGGCGACTGCCAACCCCACGGCCTCTACTATAGGTGCAAGCACGTGAGCGAAGGGTGACGCCTCGAGCCGCTTTGATTTCGGCCCCCTACGGATGGTGTTAACCCCTATCAAAATTCAAGGCTTGGTCTCCGAAAGGATAGGATTTTGGGTACTCGTTGAGTCACTGACCGACCCTACGGCGGCATACTCGGGTCATACTTTGAGATCTGATATAGTAGGTCGCACTCTTTATGGATATTTTCGAAATATCTAGGCTAGAAAAGGAAGGTAATCAATGATTAAGGTCCGGGATGTCTGATTCCCGTGAGATGTTCGATTCTCGAAGCTTAATCATTGAGAGAGATTGTCTCAGTTTAACCGTCACCTCTTTGACCTACCCTATGGCGGCACTGAGGTGCGAGGTTAAATCCTTGGAATGGTAGGATAAACTTTTTTTTAGTTTATAATTCCTAAAATAAAAATCTAGTAGTGAAATTTTAATTTTGAATTTAACTTTCTGTCATGTTTATTTTTACAACTAAATCTCTAGGCTACTAAACTGTTAGTAATAGGACTTCATTAAAAATGTGGAAAGTAACAAGTACGTTGTAAATTATCAAACAATGCATTTACCTTTTCGGAAGAGATTTATTCTCTTGAGCCTTCAAAAACTTAAGTGACATAGTACAGGTATGTCACGGGTGTCACTCGTGTTGAACGAGAGACGACCATACTTAGTTTACAAAAGATGACATAGGACTATCAGATAAAATTCATTTAGTGAATTTTAAAAGTGTAATTACACAACAAATTTCTAAATTGAAAAATTGGAAAATCATATACATAAGGCGTTGCTAGTTAGACGGTATTTGGAACCGATAAACTAGTGGGAGCCTTTGTCTTATGATTTGTTGTTTTTCTGAATCATTAGAAATGTGTAATGGACTGCACAAGAGTTTTTCCATTCGTTGGAAAAACAAGAATAAAGCGTTACTAGTTAGACAGTAATTGGGACTGATAAACTAGTGGGAGCTTAGTTCTGGAGATTTTATAATCTTTGAAACATCATGAACACAGCATTGCTAGTTAGACAGTATTTGGAACTGATAAACTAGTGGGAGCTTAGTTCTAGGTGATGTTCTAATCTTTGAAAAATCATGAATACAAATTGTTGCTAGTTAGACGGTATTTGGAACCGATAAACTAGTGGGAGCTTTGGTCTTATGATTTGACGATTAGAAAAATCGATAGTCCAAGCAAGTACATTGAATATCCTACAGTTCAAGAGTAGTGTCTACTCAAACGAACTGCTAGTTCAAAACTGTTTCCATCTAAGGAAAGTCGAGAATGGGAAAGAATGTTTATACGTGTTAGTCATCTAAACTAAGTAGTTTTAAGGCTAAATCGGAAAATTAATCAATTGGAAATTAGAGGATAAGGAAAGTGATTTCGGATCACTGACCAATGCATCCTTAGCAATTTTCTCGAAAGCTAAGTTCTTTGCAAGAACTAGGTAGCTTTGCATTAAATGATAAATAAAATAGACAACGGGCAGTTGTTTCAGATAGATTAGTGGGAGTGATATAAGAAATGAGTCTCGGATTCAATTCTTGAGTATCACAGAAAATTCATTTTCTGTTTTCGGATTCGTTGGAACGAACGTATTCATTTTCAATAGGATAATTTGTTTGTCTTATTGACGATAAATATAACATTCGTAGCACGAACCCAAGACTCGGACTTTTGTTTGATAAAGTCAGAACCACTAAGAAAAGCTGAATAGGTATATGTAAAACATCTTAAACTATATAAACACAAATGGTGTCCGTATTTTGATAAACGCTTCTTTCTATTCTATTAATTAGTGCATATTCCCTAAAGACAAGATATGAAGACTGGCTTAGGGTGATTCCTATCTCCTAGTCACAGGAACACTGTCTCAAAGGAACAATGACTAAGTTTCCTTTCAATCGGGAAAGGGTAATAGATTTAAAGAAGTTACATAGCTTGTTCATATCGACCTTCGGGGTCATATGAAAGATACAAGCTAGCGGGAGCTTCTGAGTAGTGACATGTTGTCTGATAACTACTCAAAACTCCGGTAAGTTTATCCAAAATATTTGGAGGAATCTCTGATTTCACCAGAGATAGAGTATTCTATGCTCAGAAATAGGTTATTGCGTAGTCTTTGGGACTGATGCTCGTCCTGCCTCCTAGTGGAATGTTTTCACTAAATGATACACCACAAATTTGCCTTACATAGTTATTGATGTTCTACAATACGCTGCTGAACTCATTTAAGATATTGATTGCAAAATAACGGTTTACGTTGTAATAAAAAACCGAGAAGTCTACCAAAAAGATGCCTACGCATTTGTGGATAATGAGTGAATTCGGCTCACACCACTTCCGTAAATAGAGGAATTTAGCACCGAGTGCTTGAAGGTAGGACTGGAAATTTTGCGAGCACGTTTAGAGCGTGAAATATCTTAAAGCATTGAGTAAAGGTTGGTTATAAAACTCGTAAAATCAGAGCATGGCGGTTATACTGTCAAACTCGGTCTGATAGAGTCTATAAATAACAACTTTAGATCTTGAAATATTTGTACTCAAGATGTTACTAACTGATTTGTTCAGTCCACATCCAACACCGGCAGTTGGTGATAACACTAATAAAAACTACTAAACTAGATCAAGATATCAATCCACCCCAAGCGGTGGGGAGTATGGTTTGTCCATTACCTATTGCAGGACCTTACGGTCTATAGGGTAGATTGATGACCTATAGTCCTTCATGGGCTGTGTAGGATCCTGATCATAGAGGTTGGTTTAAAAGCCATAACCCCAGTGAATGGAGTTTGATACTCGGGATTCATGAAACTCTTGTAGATCCACCGAGTATCTCAGCCCAGCCGGAGTAATTGGAGCTACACGGAGAAGAGTCAAATGAATAGGAAAGTTTAACTTTCAATGCAAAGCTGAGTAATTTAGGGGTGATTCCCTTAAAGGTATAGAGTTAACCAGACCGTGATCTCTCTCACCACTCAGCCTTGCTTGATTTCGTCAGAAAGCGGGAAATAGAGGTGATTCCCTAAGACTTCCTTGCCGAACAACGGAATCAAATTCATTCGTAACGTATGGTTTTAGCTAAGAACAAATAACGGATTCGTTACAAAGCAGAAAATAGGGGTGATTCCCTAAGACCTTTTTGCGACACTAACGGTATCTATTTATTCAGATAGAACCTTTGGTAGGTTGCCTGCCATAGCTTATATCCTTTAGGGATTAAAGCAAACCTCTAGGCCATTTCAAAGTCATATATTTTAATATGTGGACTTGACCAGAATATTGATAAGTCATTCGTAGACTGGGCATCAATATTAGTAAAGTAGTATGTAGATTAGTGTTTGTGAATGGTAACATTGAAACAGTTGGAAGCAACATGGGTGTGTTATCTGAAGTCAGAGTCTGACATGCCATTGGGATTAATTCTAAAGGATTTGATTCGCTCAAATTCATGAGAATTGATCATTGGCAATCCCATCCATTCACCTGGTTAAGTCATTCTTGCATTTATGCAGCATTAACGATGTAGTCTACCCTACCTCTCAGGAATGCTTGTCTAAACCTGCAGATGAATACCAAATAGGATGTTTAGTGAATCCTCAAGTCTCTTCGGGAGAATGAGGAATAATATGCTAGTATATTCAGGTGCAAACTAGAATATAAGTGGTGACACTGATTCTGACTTTAAGTCAGATTGAGGATGATCGTTAAGTCGATCTCGTCCTCAGTGTTGAATCAAAGGCATATTGAAATCGTACCACCGGATTAGATGGAAAGGCGACGTTTCGATCCCAAAGATTGACTCACGCCGACAACCTACCTGATCAGTGTACCGAGTCACATGGTATTCGGATTCTCAGTACGCATCGGGTCACTAACCTACCCTACGGCGGCACACTCCGGTCGTGCTTGGAAGGATGAATTACTAAGATGCGCTTGGAGGGTACAGATTTGAGGGATACGTCTCACTTGTTTTGAGCAAGTGGGAGAATGTTGTAGATATAGATATAAAGGGTGTGCTCTAAAACAATTAATCCACTTGCCTTTCGTGCAAGTGGGAGATTGTTAGGTGTAGTGCCCGAAAGACAATTATCTAATTGTTTTAGGACATAATTAATATTCATCTTATTATATGCATGTATGCTTATAATTAAGACACTACTGAAAACCCTAAGTACCTCATTATGTAATCACATAACTCAGTGTATAGCTATACACAAGAGGATTGAGTTAGTGAGATGTACTTAAAATTAACTTAGTCCGTAGCGTTTATTAATCTGAGGACGGGTCTCATGATTAATTTGCTTTTAATGCGCCCAGAACACTTTACGGTGTGACAGTCTTATCCGGACTGTCGGTAATATGGTACCTAGTGGGGCATTTATATATGATGATAATCATATAGGGCTGGACCGATTTGATTTGAGTTTTCAATATAATTCCATAATCGAGAAGTCTTATCAAATCACAAGATGATCATATATGGATTAATTTTAATCTTGAGGTGATCACAGATAACTGCTTAGACTAGGGTAGGGTTTGATGTGTTAGTAAGGATCACTTCGTAGTATGTGGTCCAACACTTCTCGTTGGCTCTATTCTGAGGTGAGTGAGTAGTCTGTGCTATCACAGATATGGAATCCATTCCTTCCCTCGGGAAGTAGACAGACAGTTCCCTTATTTGTTAACCCTAGAAACTGGTCGATGGGCCCAGTTCATACTATATTAGTGGTGAACTAATTGATTACTAGGGGTTAATGGTAAATAAGGATAATTTGTTTCGAAAAGGGTTTACGGAGATATCCCGAATCGAAGTGAACAGTCTATGGAGGATTTATCCGTATGTAATGATTATATCTGTGGACGCTTATCAACTCATAGTTGAGTATAAGTTATCAATATTCGGCAGAGTTCATTTTCGGGTTTATGGTGGTGTAATCCCGGAATTAATAGATTGAATATTATTGTTCGGTCGATTTAATAGTTTTATTTAATTTATTGTAGCTACTGAATATGGGTCCATGGTCCCCAATGTGGCTCCTAATATAGCATATACGATTTCTCGTTGTTTCACCTCAATTGTAATTAAATAGTTGGATTGGACTATTTAATTGATATGTGGATTAATTGTTTAGTTGAACTAGATAATTAAATACACGGAAAAGAAATTTTTCGTGGGCTCGGCCCAATGTGTCAAAAAATGTGCATGGACTTTATTTACTAAAGGTGGGCGCATTATATGATTAAATAATTAGAGAGAAATTATTTTTCTTGGATAATTATTTAATGTGTGATTTATCTTTTATTTGTTAATTGATAATTCATGAAATATTAGATAAAAATATGATTTATCCTAATTTGTTCGGGATAATCATTTTATTTATCTTTTATTTGGAAAAAGGATTAATGTAATAATTATCTCTTAATTATTAAATCTTTGGAGGACAATGATTATTCTCCTATATAAAGAGAGTTCTCCCAAGCCTTTTTTGACACAATGGAAAACACGCCATTTTGTGTAAGTACTTGGCTTAGAATTTTCGGCCATTGTACTTTGGGTTCGAGTATAGAAAACTTCGGGTTTTCTAGGTAGCATATCGAGGAGGTCCAGCGGCTTGAAACACCATCCACTTGGTGGTGCTTGGAGACACGTTGGAAGACTGTGGCTTCTCATCTAGCTTGGATCTAGGATTGAAGATTGTTCTTGGAGTTTATTCACCATAAACCGGTAAGCAATCTAACCCCCTCGTAGGTTAGATCTATTTATTTTATGTATTTTGGTTGACTGGATCTAGATCTATACTATTCTGCTGCGTAATCGGGTGGATCTTGATCCATCCGACGATATTACACCTACATCTTAGCCTGGAGTTGGTTTGTAAGATTAATTTTATCAGTGCCGAAGGTTCTGCCCCAAATCTGTCTCTTCTAGAGGGTGTAAGGAAACATGTAGTAGTTGAAGGAAGCAGTGAATAAAGAGTTCCTCGTAGTTCTGTCAAAATCTCATTGTCCTATGCATGAGATTGCTTCTACTGGCCATGGGAGCAACAATTTGTGTAGTTTTAAGAATTCGCAATCTAAAGAAGACGTTGAGTTTTGAGAGAGCATAATGAAGCAGCATTATAGAGGATATGATTAAAATGGGTCCCTAGGACTAAATCTTCTTAGAATTCACTAATTCCTAAAATGAGAGCCGAGGTAAGAGCTTTGTATAAGTGGTATGGATAAATGTCGTTTCCTAGGTCTCACAACCAAGGGAAGGGTATTAATCCGCAAAAGCGACGTGCCCACCTCATATAGTGCTCAAGGGGTCAACATCTGGCGATCCAAGAAGGATAGCTGACAAGGATACTTTTTGGAAAGTCGAGCTGAGGACTTTAAACTCAGAACTACTTCTTTAAAACCCTTAGGATTTCTTTTGTTTTCTTTGAGTCAAATAAGAGTAACGTGACATGTGTTGAGGTTTTTTATTTGCCGTGTTCCGATGGCCATTAGGCTAAGGATGTGCAAAACTTTTTACTCAATATAGGTCACGTGAAGTAGAGTTCCGTAGGAGAGTCGAGAAATTGCTAAAGAAAAGGAAATTTAGCAATCAACCTTAAGATGGAAGCATTAAGAGAACTTGAGAATTACTGAAAATGTAACACAGAATGATTGGTGCGAACAAGAACGCTTTTTGGTCATCTCCCAAAACTTATTAGAATGGCGATCCGAGTGAAAATCCAAAGTTGTGTGCAATTCATTCTGCAACTACCCTTATCCTTTCCTTTATACCTTTTCACCCTTCAACCTTTTTCTATTCTCTCACCAATCTGCCTCACAATTCACATTTCTAACCATTGTTTCATCCCCTCTCTTTCTTTCCATCTATTTCACTCTCCCACCCAATCCCAATCCCTTAAACCATTACCACTCTTACCCAATCCCTTAACCAATTTCAACCCACCAAAAACACAATTTCTTACCCACCCTTTATCTTTTCTTACCATCCTTATATATCTTTTTCTAAACCCATCATACTCTCAACCTCCATTTTGTTTACCAAATACCCTTGTGTTGCGGAATTAGAAATATTAATAATTTTTAATGATTATCTTTTATCAATTTGGTTTTCATGATCCTAGCTGGGGTAAGTGTAGCTCTGACCCTAGCTCGATTTTAAAAGTTTTTGGTTCGATCAAAATACAACTTATCTTTCTACCGGAAGTTTTGAATTTCACACTTTTACGCCTATTCCGGCATTTCTAGATGATGAGTTTTGTTCTATATTATCACACCGATCCGACCTTGTTGATGACGTTGAGACCTTCCACGTGCTAAATTGGGTAATTAGTAATTTCGAGGAGTAGCTACATCTCCCAAAGTTGTTGATATCCATTCAAAACGTGAAGTGTCTGCGCCGAGTTTCTGATCCTATCTTTTACCAATAGGTCACATTGAATCTGTTATACCTTACCAAGTGTCTCTTTTACACTGGATTGAATACATGGTTGATCCAGTCAACCTCGTGTTTTCCCACGTGGGGTAATGCTTTTTGATCTTTGTCTTCTCCACCCGGTTTAAGAATATTTAAGCGGTGGAGGTTATAGATGAAGACTACCATCTTTAGTTGCTTGCTTATTTTTCTTTCTATTTAGTATATTTTCCTTTGTATCGAGTCCATTTGTCGCTTTTCTAAATCATAATGTTGTACTAAAAACAAGTCGGGTTTAATAATTTCAATGTTTCAAAAATGTAATCGTTTTATGGACTTAAAAATGTTTAAGGTTTAATGTATTCCTTTTACTGTCCCTTTTATTCGATTATTATTTTTTATGAGCTAACGCTGTAACGAGTTTCGAGCTTTGTTGAAGACTTATTTTGCAGCGATAGAACTTCGTGTTCGATCTCCGGTTTGCTTATATTCCTAGAAGTTCCTAGACGTGCTTGGACTACTCCGATATTCAGTTTCTTACTTGAGAGCCGTTTCCCGAGCTAAGTCTTTTTCTTACGTTCTCATTTTTTTCTTTGTCATTGGGGACACTGACATGTTTAAGTGGGGGGTTGGAGAGTTAGCTATGATGTGCTATAATTAAAAATTAAAAGAAACGGTATGGTAGAAAATTTAAGAAAAATTGAATAAATGCCATATTATTTATCTCGTACCCTTAGAATTGTGAGTTCCTAGCTAAGAATTGATAGGAAAGGAACCAAGTTGCATGAGTATGTGATCATTTTATACTTATGTGAATGTAAATTTAAGGATATTCATGCCGATTGTTGCAAGTAGTTATTTATTATTCGATTACTCAATCTTTGAATCGATTTTTACCACACGAATTATAATAACTGAAGAAATTATGTGTACATTGAGTAGATGATTGGTTATGTGAACTTAGTGTCGATATTTATCTGCTGATGTATTCCTATATTCTGGCCATTAAAGCGGAGTAATAAGCTTGAGATTTATCTGTGTTTTAACAAAGCGTTAAACACTGGGCTTGTAGTAACATTATCAAAGTAGCTTCGCGCTTGTGGTAATATTCAATGCTATTGACCAATCCGTGAAAGGGGATTCTTGCAATGCATAATTTACTTTTAAAGCAAGTTTCTTTCTTGAGATGTGTTAATGCTTGAAAATATGAAAATGTGAGAAAAAAATTCAACTTTTAAGAGGCTTCGAGTATTTTTCTCGGTCTCCAAGTCCAAAAACCTCTTAGATAATGCTCTTGCTTATTGCACCATGTCTTTACCCATTGCGAGGCTTAAGATGTGGGAATACTGATGTTGGTAGGTTGAAATTGCGAAGTTAGCATAAACTCTAATCTTGCCACGAATATATAAAACCGAATGCACATGCACACATCACTTCTATTCATAGCGAGTAGTGAATAATGGATACCTTATGAGCATGACTGGTATGAGTTGACTCGGGTTTCTAGCGTAAGTATGATTTGACCAAGAAAAATGTTGTCTTGGGGAATGACTTATCGATACTTTGTTCGGGACGATCAAAGTCTAAGTGGGGGGTAGTTGATGACGGTCAAATTATACCTGTAGAAGTCATCAACATTATCCTTAAATCGAGCCAAATAATATATATTTTATGTTAAATCACATGTGTATAATGATTATTTAATGTTTTGTGATTTATAAAATATAAATTGGTATTTATCCGTTTTTATTATTTAAATATGATTTGCTGTGTGATAATCATTGATTTTATAGATTACGGTGAATCGGAGGATATCTATCAACAAAGAAAGTAAATCTCTAGATAAATCGGAGCAGAATCGGATTGCATTAAAGATAAATATCAGAGTAGCACGAAGAGTGGAGTGAGGAACAAGAAAAGCCAGCGAGCCAATCAGAATCTGATGGACTCGCTGGCAGCGAACAGTGAACTTGCTGGGAGCGAGTTGGGCAAAGTCAACGGATCGGCTCGGAGTTATCTCGACGCGTTTTAGACTCCTTTAGGGTTTAGGAAACGTAAATTAGGTCGGCTGGAGTTTATCCTAAGTCGGTTTTCCAAGCCTATATATACTTATTTCATTGTATCACTTTGTACACTCTTAATAACACTTTTCATAACACAAATCCTCAGTTTCTCAGAGCAGTTTTTAATACAAGTTCAGCAGTAATTATGTGAGTTCTTGTATTTATTTGTTATTTGTTCTTTGTAATTAAGTCCCCTCAATTATTGTTTATCGTTTGAGGTTGTTCGTTCTTCACTGAGCGATGTAGAACTAAGGATACGATATGAGGCAGTGGGGATTCCTTGTCTATAAGGATCCACACGCCCAGATCTGTTATCCGGTGATCTATAGATGACTTTGGTATGATCGACAATCGTGTTTTTAGTAGATCTATATAATGACTTTATGAATTTCTATTTTATCCGTTAGGTATGTAGAAACGCTAAGATTTAGTTGTTCACCGCGTCAATCTAGCCACGTCTTTATGGTGTGATTGTCCACCTAGAATTTCTTATCTTAGTAGGTATGGCTACGGCTATGTTGCTCGTCTGTTTTAATTAGCGTATTATTAGGAAATACCAATATAGTACTCCTAGGTCGGCTCATGAATTGATCTTCCGGGACTTTCAGCGAGATCTAGATCTGTGTTATATTTGGGAATTGCTAGCACCTAGTTATACGTACATCGTAGATTAACATGATACCTAAAAAGTTAGTGTTAATGGGACGGAGACTGATGCGATCGCCTAGGAAGTACGCCTAACCACATGAATGTTGCCTAGGTGAGGAATACGGTTAATATCGGCATCCCTAGTTTTGTAAGCGTGCAAGTTATATGAGATGGAGGCCTATGAAGCGAAGTCATGTAATGTAGCACAGTGATCTAGATGGCCTACCCGGAGCTAGATCTAGTTTAAGGGATGACTCCCGTAGCCAGTATAAAAGAAATATGAATCAGATTAATAGTTGTCGAGTCTAGCTTAATTATATAGAATCTCTAGATCCAAACGATGACATAATAATTGGGGAGGTTAATTACGTTGTTTATGTGTTGTGTCGTGTCGAGTCCTTTATCTTTCTTGTCTTTTGTTGGTCATAGACCGCCTCTGTGTGCTTGGCATGAATGATTAATTGTTTGTATATAAATGACTCACAATTGGTTCCCTGTGGGATCGACCTTGATTCGCTATAGCTATACTACGATGGACCTAGTCCTCTTGCTAGTATTAGTTTATGGTGGTCAAGTATTTTATTATCACTTGATCTACGTCATCAAAGCTACCTTCCTTAATTGGTCCGTACTAGCTCATACGCATAAAGAACTAGAACTGCCGATATTGACCGTTACCTCATACCGCTAACCCGCCTAGACAGCTGTCGACACTGACCAGCACGTTCCCAGGGTCCAGCAAGACTATGTCCTAATTAACACTTCACTTGCGGTCCTTCATGTTAATTTACGAATTACGAATACTAGATTGGCCAGACCTATTACTCATTTTAATTATTACTGCCGATCAACGTAGCTGTAGTGAATCCCAGTTTAGGTTTTCTAAAACATGCCTCGGTAAACCGGTATGGACCGCCGGTTTACCGGGGGCGGCTTTTCCTAATTTCTGGATCTACATTGCTCAGTACGATTAAAATAAGTAAATTATGGGGTTGTTAAACATGCAGATTAACTAAAACACATAAATACGAACAGATCTACCGTATTGAAGACAATAAAGGAATGTTCAAAGCTTCATACCTTCAACAATGGAGATCTTGCTTGATCTACTCAAGCTAAAGATGATGGAAGAAGGGAGGAAACCAAAAACAACTCTCCAAAGCTCAAGAAAACTTTATTGCATAATAATATATAAACTATTTGTAATACTAATGAATCATATGAAGAACTCTATTAATGTGGCCTTATGTAGATACAATGACCGACTTAAGACTCTCTAAAACCCTAACCGACTTAGACAATGCGGCAGAATGAATGTTTTGTTGAATAAGTCACCGGTTTACCGGGCCTTCTATTCTTCTTTTTCTTCAGCAGGCTTCCTCTTGGACTTCAATCACTCAGCCCAATGCATTCCTTTTGGTCCAGATCCATTCTCCAATGCTCCAGATTTGGTACATCCTATAAAATATGCAAAACGAGACAAAATAGTACCCAAACATCGGGAAAATAGCATAGATGCAGAATTATGATCCTGGAAACACTCACATAGCATTTAACATCTATTCTAAGCAATAACGAGCCTTTCTATACTCTCTTGAGCAGAATTCGGGGTGCATATGGGTATAAATATTTGTACCATTTAGAGTGTCATCAACTACCCGCCACTTAGATTTTGATTGTCCCGAGCAAAAAGGCGAAAAGAAAATAACACTTTGAGCAATACACAAGTTAATTAAAAACTTGTGTGTATGCAATAACTTTCACAACCGCTTAGGAATGCAGGCAATTTCACATTACGCCAACCCGTAGTCAAATTAACCAGTATCGAACATGTATTTGTTAATTAATTGAACTGGCAAGGTGGATCGAGAACCGAGCATATATCACTCTTAGGCTCACGTTTATCGGTCTATGCAAAAGTCGTGCGTCTTACGCTCCATCGACTAAGATATTGCCAAAGAGAATATAGATGTATATATTTCAATGCACTTCTCTTTCTTGGCGGGTGAACTCTCATTGATTTAACTATCCTCACGGCCCCACTCATGATAAACTACCGAATCCAAAATTCCTTTGCCTTTCTAAGCGTAAGTGAAACATTATTCGTGATAAAGCCAGGGACAACTCTAGTCAAAGCAATATGCTATCGACTACACACCAAGGGAAGTGAGTCATACGTGCTTAAATTGGTGGCTCATAACAGAGTATGCGCTTAATACGCCACTATTTCAGAAGTGGACACTTTCTCTTACTCGTACAAAGTAAAACAAAGGTGAAGTCAATTAACTCGAAAAGATCAAACATATCATAATTTTTTGAAGTTCTATCGAAAGGAATCAAAGTCTAAGTGGTGAATCGTGCATCAAAGAGAATCAAGACAATCATGCAATTCATGGAATATAATGCTAAAAAGCTAAGTGACGTTCCTCTACCCCCACTTAATCGAAACATTGTCCCCAATGTGTAAGATGAGAAATAAAAAATGAAAAGGAACTTAGCTTCGGTTAAGGGCGGAACCAAAGAATAATCAGCTCGTCGTATAAATCATCGGACGTATGTAAGTAATCCATGAAGAATATGCGTTAAGTAACTCAAGAAAAACCAAGAAGAATAGTGGTGACAAGAAACTGTATAACAAAAGTGCGGCAGTAAAAGAGAAAAAAAAATAACTCCAAAACAATTTAAGCCGACAAAATCATTATATTAGAAATATTCTGCTACATTTACTTAGTAGGAAAAGAAAAATAAAATAAAAACAAAAAAATGGAAAACAATAATAAAAAGAATTAAAAGCTAGTCCTCATCGGAATCGCCCTCCCAGTGACTCCATGCTCAAAACCGGGAGGTGGTGCAGAACTTGAGGCGGTGGCGGCTGAAGACGATGCTCTATGACGCGGGGCAGTCCTAGTTTGCGGGGTAGAGGGAGGAATGCCAAAGAAGTCAATAATCCTATCCATCTTGCTGTGTAGACTCGCAATTTCTCGCGAGTGCTCCTCAAGCAAGGCTCTCTGAGTCTTCGGTGCACCATGCACCGGAGTACGCTCCCTTTCTGCTCTAACCCATCTCTGTACTCTCGAAACTGACTGTGAACTGAGCTGAGGCTCAGGATCTTCCCAATCATCACTGACATGCATCTTCACATCGGCCTCTAGAGCAAACATATCAATCATTGGCCCGTATGGTAGCAGCTCTCGCTCAAAAGTGGCAGCAAGCTCATGGATACGGCTATGCATCAGTAGACCGATGTTGATTGGGGCACCCATCTCTAGATAGAACATCAACTCTACCCTCGCTGTGGTGACATAGACCGTGTGCTTCGTCGGAAGAAGGCGTGCACAAAAAAATCTATTGACCATCTTCCGGTCCCAAGATAGTTCATTCTCTAGGAAGATGGTGGGGGCTCCAGCTGGATTGCCCTTCCATTGCACCCCCAAGAAATCAGCAACCATATCCATCACCTCGAGATCGGCAATGTTGCTCGAGGATGTGTACTCATCCGGGCCCACTGGTGGATTTCTAACCCCAAAATGAGCGTTGATCCTCTCAATAGAAAGATCAACCTTAACTCCTCGGACCATAGCAAATGTGGCTCCGGGGTTATGCGAAACATAAGCATAAAACTCTCTTACCACCTTGGTGTTGAACCTTGCCGGTGCCTCAGCCATGTCAACCCGCAGTCATCCAAATCTACCCCTAGTTCTCGAGCCACTGCCCTTGCATTCCAATGCCCTCGGAACGACTCGTAAATAGCTAGAGAATGGAACTGCGCAACCCCATCGATTAACGGCTTGGCATCTCCATATACAGTCTGATAACCACTTGGACGAACAGCTGACCTTTGACGCTTAGGACCCATCCTGAATGAGTCTGAACCCGATCTGAAGCTTTTTCTAGAAAATAACCCTCGGTAAACCGGAGGTATGGTTCGGTTTACCGGCCTGAACTTTTCTGATTTTCTTTCAAGATTGTGCCTCTGATGATAAAAGAAGAAAAATTGCAGCACTTCACCATAGCAGCAGCAATACAACTCAGCAACAGGGTTAGGAAATGGTGTTTAAGTTTGGAAAATGAAAGGAAATGGTTTGGCTATGGTGGTGATAGTGGTGGTGATGGTAGTGGTGAAGGTGCCCAAATTTTAGAAAGGAAGAAATATGAGAAGTTTGGTGAATGGAAATGATAAGAATGATAAGAAAGATGATAATGGTGATAAAGGGGTGGTTTAAATAGGAAGAGTGGAGTGAATATGGATGGTTTAGTGGGATTGTGGGTGAGAAGTTATTAGGGTGAGGTATTTGAGGAGGTGATTGATGGGAGTGAGGTGGAGTTATGGTGGAGTGTGGGAAAGGATGAAAATTTTGAAAAGAGGGGAAAAGGGGACGGTTTCTGCTGACTGACCGTATCTGGTGCAACGTGTGTCCTCCACGTGTCTCTAAAAGTTCAGATTTATGCACTGACGTTCAGAAATCCAAAAATTAAGCCTCGGTAACCCGTAGGTTACCCTCGAGATACCGGGGTTATCTTTTCCCCAGATTTTTGATATGCCTTTGCTGCACTTCTTACTCAACCTTTCTGCTCTATTCTGACCTTAATTGACTACCCTTCACTCTTCAATTGTTGTTTCCGACTCAAAACCTAACCTACTTCACTAGAATCCGCAACGAGGTAAAAAAAACCTTTCCAAAACCATTCGGTTTCAAGCCTAAGTTTGTGGTAGGATGAAAAAAAGCTCGTCCCTTCATCTAACTACTTTTATTCAATCCTAAACTACCTAAGGGTTTGAAGAAATAGTTCTAAGTTTATAGTCGCCAGCTTGACTTTCTTCAGATCTCTGATCAATCAATGGTTGGAGCCTTAACTCACCAAACTTTCGCTCCAGAGGTTTTCACTTTCAAAGAACCTTTTTGAGCTCTCTTCCTAGCACGTCTCTCCCTTTTAGCTTGCGTGCTATGTCTACCTCTACGTCGAGATTTAGACTTTAAACTCAAGGACTCCATGTTTTCCACTTTCAGCTCGACTCGTTCACTATGCAACACGGAAAGACTAGCTTCCGTGAGCATCCTATCGTGGTCCTTATCTTCTTTCTCTCTAAGAATTAATCTCATAAATTCTTGCTCAATGGTTTATATGAAAACCTCTCTATTCTTACGCCCCTCAATCTCCAAGATCTCTACCTTCCCTGAAGCATACGTCATCTTACAACTCTCCGGTCGGTTTTCTAGGGGTTCTAGGATCTTAAAAGATACAGCGTCATTATTCATCCTAATAGTGATCTCCCCCTTCTCAAATCCATAACCGCCATACTTGTCGCTAAGAAGGGTCATCCTAAGAGAATAGGGGCACTAGGATCTTCAGGTACATCTATGACCGTAAAGTCGATAGGATACGTGAATCCTCATGCCTTAATTGTACACTTTCTAAGCAGACCAGCAGGCATATCTCTGGTTCTGTCTATGAAGGTCATGGTCCTGGTTTGATTCATTATGACCGGAAGTTTTATCTTTTGACAAAGGGAAAAAGGAAAAATATTGCAACTCGAGCCAGAGTCACAGAGATCTAATCCTACGGATACCATTAATAGAAATTAGGAGTTTGAACGTGCCAGGGTCTCCTAACTTCACCATGGTGTCTGAGTCTGGACAATCCTCGTGCTCGAGAAACATCGTGTCGTGATCCTTTCGGGATCGCCGAGTCGTGTCCAAGATGATATATCAATTAATTCGCAAGAAAACTCACCTGGACGATATGTGCTGTACTCCTTCAGGTCGTCTTCAGGCTCTTGCTTGCTTGCTTTCTCTTATTTCTCCAACAGTTTCTTTATAGTCTCATAGTGCTCTCGTGCTTCAGTTCTGGGATACATGGAAATTGGTGTGATGTTCAAGATTTTTCTAGGCATATTGTTCGGCTTGTGTGTGATTTTTCAACTCTGAATCGATCAAAGTTTTGAAGTGTTCTGATCAATCTGCAATAAGACAAAATAAAACAAAGAAAATGTTAGCAACTTCCGTGTCAGCTGGATGTGATCCCAACTGTTGTGGACCTACTAACTAAAATCAACAGGGAATAACACAGAATAACAGGAACTGTTCAGAAATTGATTTTACAGGCCTCGGTAACTCAAAGGTTACCTTCGGGATACTGGCCCTGGATTTTCTAATTCTGGAAATTTAACATATGCAGAATTGATACTGAATGACTCAAGACTCAAAATAAAATAAAATAAAATAAACGAATTTCTTAATTAGAATTAAAACGTTTATATATAGAAATTGGCCATTGTCCCCGGCAACGGCGCCAAAAATATTGATCGCGTGTAAGTCACTAACGTCGATATTACTAGCAAGAATACTAGGTACATCGCAGTATAGTAAATGCGAGTCAAGGTCGATCCCATAGAGACAATGCAACTTATACATATAAACGATTCTAACCTAGTTAAGAAGCAACATATAGGCGGTTATTGACCAACAATAACATAAAAGAAAACAAACATGGTATACCTCTCCTTCTCCTCACCGATCTACTAACTTGGATTAGCTAATCGTTATGTTTACTTCCCCACATAATTTCCTTATCTTAATCGTGAGCGTTTTATCATATTTATCAGCTACGGGTGCAATTCCTACTCCTATCTACTCCGACAATGGAAGTAGACAATCTATACGCAAGCTACCCTCCTTAATTGGTCCGTAATAGCCCATACACATTATGAACTAGAACTGCCGATATTGAGCATTACCTCATACCGCTAACCCACCTAGACAGCTGTCGACACTGACCAGCACGTTCCTAGGGTCCATCAAGACTATGTCCTAATTAACACTTCACTTGTGGTCCTTAATGTTAATTTACGAATTACGAATACTAGATTGGCGGACATATTACTACTGTTTTAATTATTACGCCGATCAACGTAAATGTAGTGAATCCCAGTTTAGGTTTTCTAAAACATGCCTCGGTAAACCGGTATAGACCGCCAGTTTACCGGGGGCGAATTTTCCTAAATTCTGGATCTACATTGCTCAGTACGATTAAAATAAGAAAATTATAGGGTTGTTAAACATGCAGATTAACTAAAACACATAAATACGAACAGATCTACCATATTGAAGACAATAAAGGAACGTTCAAAGCTTCATACCTTCAACAATGGAGATCTAGCTCCATCTACTCAAGCTAGAGATGATGGAAGAATGGAGGAAACCAAAAACAACTCTCCAAAGCTCAAGAAAACTTTATTCCATAATAATTTATAATGTATTTGTAATACTAATGAATCATATGAAGAACTCTGTTAATGCGGACTTATATAGATACAATGACCGACTTAAGACTCTCTAAACCCCTAACCGACTTAGACAATGCGGCAGAATGAATTTCGTGTTGAATAAGTCACCGGTTTACCGGGCCTAACCCTCGGGTTACCGGGCCTTCTATTCTTCTTTTTCTTCAGCAGGCTTGCTCTTGGACTTCAATCACTCAGCGCAATGCATTCCTTTTGGTCCAGATACATTCTCCAATGCTCCAGATTTTGTACATCCTATAAAATACGCAAAGCGAGACAAAACAGTACCAAAACATCGGGAAAATAGCATAGATACAGAATTACGATCCTAGAAACACTCACATAGCATTTAACATATATTCTAAGCAATAATGAGCCTATCTATCCTCTCTTGAGCAGAATTCGGGGTGCATATGGGTATAAATATTGGTACCATTTAGAGTGTCATCAAGTATTGAAACGACGCTCCTTTCACGACGATTCAAACTCTCTACTCGAATCTGAAAACGGTTGAGAAACGACTCAAAATTCTGAAAAGTCTTTCAGCCCTTTCCCTTGCTCTTATGTGGCCCTCAAGAACGTAGGAGGAGAAAAATCTGATTTCTAATAGGTTATAAGAATTGTGGGATTTGTTTACCTTAAATAGATAAATCCCTAAGTTCCTTATTATTAAAACTATCTGATTTTTCCCAAATATACATATATATTTTTTGCCCTTATATATATATATATATATAAAAATACTTAACTCCACGTAAGAAGTAAAGAATAATAATTTTTTTTTCACAAAATGACATGTCTGCCCTTTCCCGAAAATCAGAATATTAAATTCCTCCCCGCTTAAGAGGAGTTTCGTCCTCGAAACTTAGAACATACCAGGTAAATCCAAAAACTCTGGAGACTCGCTGATCATGTCGTCCTCAACTTCCCAAGTTGCTTCATCCAGTGAATGATTGCTCTATTACACCAAGACCAAAGGGATTAATCGTCTATTGATCATCTTTTCCTTCAGGTCAACAATCTTGATCGGTTTCTCATCATAAGCAAGATTATCTTGAAGAACTTCCGGATCAACTGTGGTTTCAACATCACTCTTCGACAAACACTTCTTCAATATCGATACATGAAAAAAAATTATGGACTCTTGACATCGATTCCGGTAACTTAAGCTTATAAGCCAACGGTCCAACTCTTTCTAGAATCTCAAAAGGTCCAACATACCTTGGACTTAACTTTCCCTTTTGTCCAAAAAATTTAACTCCTTTCATTGGTGAAGCTCGTAGATAAACTATTTCACCAACTTCAAACTCAAGAGGTCTTCTTCTAACATCCGCTCAAATTTTCTGTCTATCTTGAGGTGCCTTCAAATTCTTCTTAACCAACTGAACTCTTTCTTTAGCTTGTTCAACCATTTCAAGACCGGTGATTTGTCTCTCCCCGACTTCATCCCAAACAGCGGCGTTCTACATCTGTTAGGTGTAGTGCCCGAAAGACAATTATATGATTGTTTTAGGATAGAATTAATAATTCATCTTATTATATGTATGTATGCTTATAATTAAGACACTATTGAAAACCCTAAGTACCTCGTTTATGTAATCACATAACTCAGTGTATGGCTATACACAAGAGGATTGAGTTAGTGAGATGTACTTAAAATTAACTTAGTCCGTAGCGTTGATTAATCTGAGTATGGGTCTCATGACTAATATGCTAATAATGCGCCCAGAACACTTTAGGTGTGACAGTCTTATCCGGGCTGTCGGTAATAGGGTACCTAATGGGGCATTTACATATGATGATAATCATATAGGGCTGGACCGATTTGATTTGAGTTCTCGTTTATGTAAATACACGGAAAAGACATTTTTCGTGGACTCGGCCCAAATTAGTGTGTTGACTTTTTGACCTAATTGGTCAAATATAAAAGTGGCGTGTATTACTTGTTTAGTTATCAAGAAATTTGTTTTCTTGGATAATCATAGTACAAGTATTTAATTATTTATTTATTGAATAATTAATTAAGGAAAAAAATATTAGATTGATCCTTAAATAATCTAGATTTATTCTAGATTATTCTAGGAGTATCTTTTATTTAATAAGGATTATTATAATTGATTTTGTATTAATTATTAAATCCTTGGAGGACAATGATTACTCTCCTATATAAAGAGAGTTCTTCCAAGCCTTATGACACATCACAATTTGCGGTTTTGTAAGTATTAGAGCAAGAATTTTCGGCTCTTTTACTTAGGGTTCGAGTTTTGGAAATCTTCGGGTTTTCTAAGGTAGCATATTGAGGAGGTCCGGCGGCTTGGAACACCATCCACCTGGTGGTGCTTGGAGACACACGTTGGAAGAGGGTGGCTTCTCAATTCTTGGATCTTGGGTCTCGGATTTTTCTAGACGTTTATTCACAATAAACTGGTAAGCAATCTAACCCCCTCGTAGGTTTAGATCTATTGTATTTATGTATTTGGGTTGTTAGATCTAGATCTTGTACTTTCCACTACGTAATCGGGTGGATCTTAATCCATCCGGTGATATTATATCCTACAAGTGGTATCAGAGCCTTTGATCTATCAATCAAAGTATGTGAATTTTAGATCTAGGAGTGGAAAAAGCATGTTTTAGATGTTTTTTTTTTAAATTTCATATGTATGTATGTGCATCGAATTTTATATCATGTATGTTGCCGTGTGATTTTCGTGGTTGAAGAGATGGATTGGGGTTGGTATTGTTTACCTATTAGATCTATTGTAAACTCATATAAATTCGTTTATATGAGTATAGGAAATTTTGTAATTTTAGTTTCCTAGAAGTAGATCTGTATTGTTTCTGTTTGGTTTATTATTTATTCCTGGAGATTGATCCGTTGAAACGACAATCCCTCCTGTCTGAATGAAGACTAAAAGTTGAAGAACAGGCCCTCAAAATTTCGTGACGATCGGAGTCCATCTCGATGTCCAATCGTTACAATAAAGTTGATGCTGTGTCGTAAAAGCACTGCAGTCCCAGCTGTCAGTTCGTCGAATTTCTAGAAGAGATTGGACCGTTGAAACGAAGATCCAATCATTCAGATTGAAGTAGGAGGAGTTAAGAACAGGTCAATAAAGTTTCGTGACGATCAGAGTCCGTTTGGATGTCCGATTGTCAATGAAACGCGGCAGCAGAAGATTAGAAAATAGTAAACCCTAGTTAGGGTTTGTGTTTTTTTTAATAGGTTAGATACGGGGGTACCAGCGATCCATCTTGCTGTTTAATTTTTCCATTTAATTTTTCGTGTATGATCGAAATTATGTGATAGAAACCGGAAAATTGCCATGACATGCATCATATCATGATTCCACTCCAATGCATACATGTGGCTAGTTTATTTCGAATAAATTAGGCATGTATAACTCGTATAATTAGTTTAAAATCTTATTTAATTAATATGTGGTAGTTAATAAATAAGTAACTAATTATAAAAACCGAGGAACCGGGGTTTGTCAATCGTTACGATTTTAGTGATGGATTCTCGGTGAATCCCACTAAGATAAATCGTTGAGTTTTCGGTGAACCCACCTTTAACAGAAACGAGATTGTGCTTTGGTTGATAATTTAGAAATAGGAAAATAATTGTACACGGGTTCGGAAATGGTCTAACCATGGTTGGTCGAGTTCAACCGAGCTTCGGCTCGATCGACTCCCCACCATGTGTGATGTACGTTACAGTGGTTCGACAAGACTTAGCATAGCCGATAAGCCTTCGGGCTAAACGGGGCTTCTCTTGCTGGATCAGCCTGAACTGTCACATATGTTCCAACGAATAAGACGGCGTAGGCTTGCCTACATAACCGACCCTGTTCGGAGTACATGATTTATTGTTTCTTATTGTCAAGACCGAAACCGTAATTAGTAAACCCACCACTTTTTCAAAATATTGAGTGGGAGCGGGGAAGGCGACAGCCGACCCCACGGCCTCTACTATAGGTGCAAGCACGTGAGAGAATGGTGACGCCTCGTGCCGCTTTGATTTCGGCCCCCTTCGGATGGTGTTCACCGCTATCAAAATTCAAGGCTTGGTCTCCGAAAGGATAGGATTTCGGGTACTCGTCGGGTCACTGACCTGCCCCTCGTAGGCATACTCGGGGCGTACTCTGAGATCTGATATAGTAGGTCACACTCATTAAGGGTATTTTAGAAATATCTTGGCTAGACAAAGGAAGGTAATCAATGATTAAAGTCCGGTATTTCTGATTCTCGTGGGATGTTCGATTCCCAATGTCTAATCATTGAGAGAGATTGTCTCAGTTTAACCATCATAGTGCTGATATCCACCCTCTCGGACAGTACTATGCGAGGTTAAATCCTTGGAATGGTAGGATAGACTTTAAACAAGTTTATTATTCCTAAAATAAAAATCTAGTAGTGAAAATTTTTTGAATTTAACTTTCTGTCATGTTTATTTACAACTTTAATCTCTAGACTACTAAACTGTTAGCAATAGGACTTCAATAAAAATGTGGAAGTAACAAGTACGTTGTAATTATCAAAAGAATGCAGTTAATTTTTCGGAAGAGATTTTTCCCTTGAGCCTTTAAAAACTTAAGGGACATAGTATAGGTATGTCACGGGTGTCACTCGTGTTGAACGAGACGACCATACTTAGTTTACAAAAGATGATATAGGACTATCAGACAAATTCATTTAGTGAATTTTAAAAGTGTAATTACACAACAAATTTCTAAATTGAAAAATTGGAAAATCATATACATAAGGCGTTGCTAGTTAGACGGTATTTGGAACCGATAAACTAGTGGGAGCCTTAGTCTTATGATTTGTTGTTTTTCTGAATCATTAGAAATGTGTAATAGACTGCACATGAGTTTATCTTTTCATTGAAAAAACAAGAATAAAGCGTTGCTAGTTAGACAGTATTTGGAACTGATAAACTAGTGGGAGCTTAGCTCTGGAGTTTTTTCCAATCTCTTGAAATATCATGAACAAAGCATTGCTAGTTAGACAGTATTTGGAACTGATAAACTAGTGGGAGCTTAGTTCTGGGGGATTTTCTAATCTTTGAAAAATCATAAATACAAAGTGTTGCTAGTTACGGTATTTGGAACCGATAAACTAGTAGGAGCTTTAGTCTTATGTTTTGACAATTAGAAAAATCGATAGTCAAAGCAAGTAAGACTGAACATCCCATAGTTCAAGAATAGTGTCTACTCAAACGAACTGCTAGTTCAAGACTGTTTCCATCTAAGGAAAGTCGAGAATGGGAAAGAATGTTTATACGTGTTAGTCATCTAAACTAAGTAGTTTTAAAGCTAAACCGGAAAATTAATAAATTGGAAATTAGAGGATAAGGAAAGTGATTTCGGATCACTGACCAATGCATCATTAGCAATTTTCTCGAAAGCTAAAGTACTTTGGAAGAACTAGGTAGCTTTTCATTAAAAGATAAATAAAATAGACAACGGGCAGTTATTTCAGATAGACTAGTGGGAGTGATATAAGGAAATGAATCATGGATTCAATTCTTGAGAATCATATAAAATTCATTTTCTGTTTTCGGATTCGTTGGAACAAACGTATTCATCTTCAATAGGATAATTTGTTTGTCTTATTGACGATGAATATAACATTTGTAGCACGAACCCAAGACTCGGACTTTTGTTTGATAAAGTCAGAACCACTAAGAAATGCTGAATAAGTATATGTAACACATCTTAAACAATATAAACACAAATGGTTTCCGTATTTAGATAAACACTTCTTTATATACTATTAATTAGTGCATATTCCCTAAAGACAAGATCTGAAGACTGGCTTAGGTGATTCCTATCTCCCAGTCAAAGGAACACTGTCTCAAAGGAACAATGACTAAGTTTCCCTTCAATCAGGAAAAGGGTAATAGATTTAAAGAAGTAACATAGCTCGTTCATAACAACCTTCGGGGTCATATGAAAGGTACAAGCTAGTGGGAGCTTTTGAAGTAGTGACATCTTGTCTGACAACTATTCGAGACTCCGGTAAGTTTATCCAAAATATTTGGAGGAAATCTCTGATTTCACCAGAGATAGAGTATTTCATACTCAGAAATAGGTTATTGCGTAGTCTTCGGGACTGATGCTCGGCCTGCCTCCTAGTGAAATGTTTCACTAAGGGATACACCATAAATTTGCCTTATATAGTTATTGATGTGCTACGATACGCTGCTGAACTCATTTAAGATATTGGTTGCAAAATAACGGTTTACGTTGTAATGAAAAACCGAGAAGTCTACCTAAAAGATGCATACGCATTTGTGGATAAGGTGTGAATTCGGTTCACCCCACTTCCGTAAATATAGACATTTAGCATTTAGTGCTTGAAGGTAGGACTGGAAATTTTGCGAACACGTTCAGGTCATGAAATATCTTAATGCATTGAGTAAAGGTTGGTTATAAAACTCATAAAATCAGAGAATGACGGTTATACTGTCAAACTCGGTCTGATAGAGTCTATAAATAACAACCTTAGATCTTGAAGTATTTGTACTCCAGATGTTACTAACTGATTTGTTCAGTCCACATCCAACACCGGCAGTTGGTGATAACACTAATAAAAACTACTAAACTAGATCAGTACATCGATCCACCCCGAACGTAGTGGGAGTATGGTTTGTCCATTACCCATTGCAGGACCTTATGGTCTATAAGGTAGATTGATGACCTATAGTCCTTTGTGGGCTGTGTAAGATCCTGATCATAGAGGTTGGTTTAAAAGCCGTAACCTTGTGAATGGAGTTTGATACTCTAGTTCTGTTGAAACTCTTGTAGAACCACCTGAGTTTTTCAGGCCCAGTGGGAGTAATTGGAACTACATGGAGAAGAGTTGAATGAATATGAAAGTTTAACTTTCAACGCAAAGCTGAGTAATTTAGGGATGATTCCCTAAAAGGTAGAGAGTTAACCTGACCATGTTCTCTCTTACCACTCAGTCTTGCTTGATTTCGTCAGAAAGCGGGAAATAGGGGTGATTCCCTAAGACTTCCTTGCCGAACAACGGAATCTGAATTCATTCATAACAGAAGGGTTTTAGCTAAGAACAAATAACGGATTCGTTACAAAGCAGAAAATAGGGGTGATTCCCAAAGACCTTTTTGCAAGTCTAACGGTATCTTAATTTATTCAGAAAGAACCTTTGGCAGGATGCCTGCCATAGCTTATATCCTTTGGGGATTAAAGCAAACCTCTAGGTCATTTCAAAGTCATATATTTTAATATATGGACTTGACCAGAATGTTGATAAGTCTTTTGTAGACTGGGCATCAATGTTAGTAAAGTAGTATGTAGATTAGTGTTTGTTAATGGTAACACTGAAACAGTTGGAAACAACATGGGTGTGTTATCTGAAGTCAGAGTCTGACAAGCCGTCGGGATTTGATTCGCTCAAATTCTTGAGAATCGATCATTGGCAATCCCATCCATTCACCTGGTTAAGATATTCTTGCATTTATGCAACATTCAACGATGTAGTCTACCCTACCTCTCAGGAATGGTTATCTAAACCTGCAGATGAATACTAAATGGGATGTTTAGTGAATCCTCAAGTCTCTTTGGGAGAATGAGGAATAACATGCCAGTATATTCAGGTGCAAACTAGAATATAAGTAATAACACTGATTCTGGCTTTATGTCAGATTGAGGATGATCGTTAAATCGATCTCAGTCTCAGTGTTTACTCATGTGATAAAGTATTATCCAGTAAGCCGATACTACTTCATTGTGAAAACATTGGTGGGGTAGCTCATAAGGATTTTGCAATCACTAGAGGTCATAAGCATGTTGAAATCGTACCACCGGATTAGATGGAAAGGCGACGTTTTCAATCCCAAAGATTGACTCAAGCCGTCAACCAACCTGATCAGTGTACCAAGTCACATGGTATTCGGATTCTAAGTACGCGCCGGGTCACTGACCTACCCTGCGGCGGCATACTCCGGTCGTGCTTGGAAGGGTGAATTACTAAGATACGCTTGGAGGGTACAGATTTGAGGGATACGTCTCACTTGTTTTGAGCAAGTGGGAGAATGTTGTAGATATAGATATAAAGGGTGTGCTCTAAAACAATTAAGACACTAGCCTTTTGTGCAAGTGAGAGATTGTTAGGTGTAGTGCCCGAAAGACAATTATATGATTGTTTTAGGACAGAATTAATAATTCATCTTATTATATGCATGTATGCATATAATTAAGACACTATTGAAAACCCTAAGTACCTCGTTTATGTAATCACATAACTCAGTGTATGGCTATACACAAGAGGATTGAGTTAGTGAGATGTACTTAAAATTAACTTAGTCCATAGCGTTGATTAATCTGAGTATGGGTCTCATGATTAATATGCTAATAATGCGCCCAGAACACTTTAGGTGTGACAGTCTTATCTGGGCTGTCGGTAATAGGGTACCTAATGAGGCATTTACATATGATGATAATCATATAGGGCTGGACCGATTTCATTTGAGTTCTCGATATAATTCCGTAATCAAGAAGTCTTATCGAATCACAAGATGATCATATATGGATTAATCTCAATCCTGAGGTGATCACAGACAACTGCTTAGACTAGGGTAGAGTTTGATGTGTTAGTAAGGATCACTTCGTAGTATGTGGTCCAACACCTCTCGTTGGCTCTATTCTGGAATGAGTGAGTAGTCTGTGCTATCACAGATATGGAATCCATTCCTTCCCTCGGGAAGTAGACAGACAGTTCCCTTGTTTGTTAATCCTAGAAACTGATCGATCCCGGGAGTTCATATTATATTTGTTATGAATTAATTGATCGCTAGGGGTTAATGGTAAATAAGGATAAAAGGTTTCGAGAAGGGTTTACGGAGATATCCCGAATCGAAACGAACAGTCTATGGAGGATTTATCCGTATGTAATGATTATATCAGTGGACGCTTATCAACTAATGGTTGAGTGTAAGTTATCTATATTCGGCGAGTTCGATTTGGGGTTTATGGTGGTGTAATCCCGAATTAATAGATTGAATATTATTGCTCGTCCGACGGATAATATTATTTAATTTATTATAGCTCACTGAATGTGGGTCCTTGGTCCCCGACGTGGCTCCTAACATAGCATATGTTTTCTCATCGTTTCGCCTCAATTATAATTAAATAGTTGGATTGGACTATTTAATTGATATGTGGATTAATTGTATAGTTGGACTAAATAATTAAATACACGGAAAAGACATTTTTCGTGGACTCGACCCAAATTGGTGTGTTGACTTTTTGACCTAATTGGTCAAATATAAAAGTGGCGTGTATTACTTGTTTGGTTATCAAGAAATTTGTTTTCTTGGATAATCATAGTACAAGTATTTAATTATTTATTTGTTGAATAATTAATTAAGGAAAAAAATATTAGATTGATCCTTAAATAATCTAGATTTATTCTAGATTATTCTAGGTGTATCTTTTATTTAATAAGGATTATTATAATTGATTTTGTATTAATTATTAAATCCTTGGAGGACAAGGATTACTCTCCTATATAAAGAGAGTTCTCCCAAGCCTTATGATACAACACAATTTGCGGTTTTGTAAGTATTAGAGCAAGAATTTTCGGCTCTTTTACTTAGGGTTCGAGTTTTGGAAAACTTCAGGTTTTCTAAGGTAGCATATCGAGGAGGTCCGGCAAACCTAACCCTAAATCATGTGTTGGGTAATTCTTTTCATGCACTTTCAACTGTCTAGATGCATAAGCAATGACTTTTCCTCCTTGCATCAACACACAACCTAACCCTAGCCCCGAAGCATCAGTATAAACGTTGTTGTTATCAAAGATCTCCGGAATCGCCAAAATCGGGCCATGATCAACTTCTCCTTCAAAGTCTAGAAAGCATCTTCACACTCACTGGTCCACTTAAACTTCACATTCTTTTGAGTGAGCCGGGTAAGTGGTGTAGCTATCTTGGAGAAGTCTTATAAAAACTTCCTATAATAGCCAGCCAAACCGAGAAAACTTCTAACCTCTGAGACTGTAGTCGGTCGGGACCACTTCTCAACTGCTTCAATCTTTGATGGATCAGCTTTAATGCCATCTCCAGAAATGACATGACCCAAGAAACTAACTTGATATGATTGATAAGGAAAAATTCATAGTTATTTTTATAACTTTTTACCCCGTTTCTGATATCATTTTGAGCACTTTTATATCATTTCAAGTCATTAATTCCTTAGATTCATCCAAATATGTCAGTAGTAGTTATTATGTAAAATATCGTGTTTTTATGTGTTTTTATTAGTTTTTGTACCGGTTTAGTAACCGGAGTGTCGTGTCGGATTTACGTTTGGTATTTTGGTGGTTTATTGCAGAATTATAGGTTGACCAAAATCCCGAGTAATGACACGTTTTGAGGCCTAAAAGAGGTATTTTTAGGGATATAAGAGTGTGCCACTAACTTAAGTGGTCAAGTGGCTCAGTGGTTAATGGTACCACTAACGAATTATATCTTCGACGAACAAATGGCTCATTAAAACGGCATTTTCTGAAGAAGTGTCCTTAATGAAAGTTGTAGATCATTGAAAGATCTTTCCAACGCATTTTGAATCACGTCAATCGGACTTCTACAAATCAAGTATCATTAAGTCAAGTGGTCAAGTGGCTAATCGATTCGATTTAGTGGAAATCGAGAAATATCTTCGACGAGCGAATGGACCATCAAAAAAACATTTTCTGAAGAAGAGTCCTTCATGAAAGTTGTAGATTTTTCAACGAGCTTTCCAATGCCTCTTGAATCATGTCATGTGGAGGTCTAGAACTCAAGATATGAATTTTAGAAGTTTTATTCAAATATATAAATTTATATCCGTAAATTAGATGATCAAGGGGGCTGAATGCAATGTTTAGGCCGGCCCTACCCGGCCCGGTCCGGCCCAAGGAGTTTTTTCTATATAAAGGAGCATACAGAGAGCAGATCGTTGCCCCTCTTCTTCCCCAGCCTTCTTCTTCTTTTCCCTTCTTTTAATTATGTTTTGGGGGGCCTATATGTCGTTATAATGTCGATGTAATAACTCGACTAATTATCGTTATAATATAGTTTCCGTTTTTCGTTCTTTCTTTCTTGTTTTCTTTCATTTTGTTATATATATATATATATATATATATATATATATATATATATATATATATTTACTTACGCATTTACTTACGCACTTATATATATATATATATACTTTTATGCACTTATATATATCTATGTATATGTATAGTATATTTTCCTTTTCCGTTGTTATGAGTAGCTAAACTTATCATAGCCAAATCATGTAAAATTTATTGAAATCAACCTTTGGAAGATAAAATTGGGAGTGTGTTGTGCTTTTTATTGTTGAATCTCACATATTTCACGTCTTAGAACTTGTTATAACGGATTTGGGCTAGATTAGCTACCTAGGTCAAAAATCACACACATCATTCTTGAGAGTTGTTCGAGAGAGAGTGGTGTGGGAAAAATGGTTCTAAGATCGGGAGATAAAACATACCGGGTTTTAGGTCGTGAATTCAGGCCAGCGCTCATTGGTGTTTTATTATCAACATAGTAACTTGAATGTGGTAGTCTAGATTAGTGTAGTTTAGTATTAGACCCCAGGGGTTGAACTATGAAGTCTTTGGGTGGTTCTTGAGCCAATGATGACAAGTTGTTTCACGGAGTCTTTCGGATAGACCATGGATTAGGTAAAGCTTCGGTTTATTTGCTTTGACACATTCTCGTTAAGATGTTTGGTGTAAAACGCGTTGATGAGTATGAATCGGTAGTAACTTCGACCGAGTGATTTCGGACTTGTTTCCGTAATGAGGGTTATATCAAGCGTCTCACAGCACTTAATCATGTTAGGATAATCGGTTTTCTAAAAAGAGAATTAATTAACCTCACATAGGATGTTAAAGGAGAGTTGTTCAGATCTTAACATCAGAATTAGGAGCACGCACCCGTGAGATTGAATGTGAGAGTTCGTTTGTTATAATGCACACTCCCGGTTTTGTCTATCCTTGGGGTTGAAATTAGCTACTTTGATCATGGTTCGGCTATGTCTTTTAACCTATCTTTAAAATCTAGTAGTTTAACTTTCTTTCTCTCTTTTCTCTCTTTTCTCTCTTTAGACTTGATATAACACTAAAAATTATTTTAGTGTCGTGTAGTAACAAACCTTCCAAAAACTTGATCGCCTAGACTAAGACACACGTTCACTTTGGTACTTACAAACACTTGTCCCTTGGGATCGACCTCGTTCTCCTGTAGCTATTCTAACAATCTGACCCGGTCCACTGCCGGTTAGAGAGTTAGTTTACCCACGGTTTTCGAGTCTTTATAAATATATTTTCGAGGTAAATTTTAGCTCATCAAAATTGGCGCCGTTGCCGGGACAAGTGTGCTATTTGTGATATCTTGTAAGTGAACCGAAGGCTTGGGCCTAGGTTTTATTTTATTGTTTTCTGGATTGTTTGCTTTTAAGTAGTGCATGACCAGGAGCTCTCAAACACCACTCGAACCATACATAGATGGAATTGAAGCCTACGCAAGACAAAAAGAATAGTCGAGAGGAGAAGAGGTCGTCTGTTAGGGGAGTCAAAACCGGACTTTGAAGAGAGTAGTTTGGGTGAGTTGGGAGAAAGTTCCGTTATGGCACACAACGGTGAACAAGTTTTTGATGGAAATGGAGGCCAGAATCAAAACCCACCGCCTAACAATAACAATGCACAAGGGGGTGGGGATGGACAAGAAAATCAAATGGATCCCCATGCCATGCAACAGTTTAATGCATGGATGAGGAATCAGTTTCTCCAAAACCAACCTCAAGCTCAAAACCAGGGTGCAAATGCAATGACGCATTGGTTTAATGGACAACAAGAGCAAAATCAAGGTGGTTTGACATGTAGAGACTTTGTGATGGCACCTACGGCAATAATGGGGCATAGTCCAATCCGAATGCCGCCGGTGGCATAAATAATTTGGAGTTGAATCGAAACATCATACATCATTTGGGAGATAATGCCATATTCGGAGGAACCGCCATGGAAAATCCTCACTTGTTCATTGATCATTTTCTCCAAGTGATCAACTCAAAAAGATCAATGGAGTGAGTGATGAAGCACTTAAACTTATGCTTTTTCCATTCGCCTTGAAGGATCAAGCTAAGAGGTGGTATGATTCGTTGCTAAACGATTCTCTACACTCATGGGAGGACGTGATCAAAACATTTCTACTCAAGTACTATCCCCATCAAAGACCATGGACATGAAAGAAGCTATCATGTCATTCAATGCATATGAAGGAGAAGAACTACATGAGTCTTGGGACCGATTTAAAGCTTTATTGAGGAGTGCCGGGACACGGTTTGAGATCCTATGAGGTAGTTCATGCGTTCTTCCGAGGTTTAGATCAAGTTCACCAAAGTACCTTGCATGCTTCATGCAATGGTGATATCATGAGTATGGTGCCCGAGGTAGCCATGAATCAAATAGAGAAGATCTCGGAGACTTGAGGCAATACATTTCTTCAAGTAGAAGAGGGGCAAGGAGTAAGAAGCCCGGTTTGGTAGAAGTGAAAGAAGTGGAATCAAGCGATCAATATCATGCCCAAGTTCAAGCAATGGAGCAGAAATTGGGAAGGTTTCGAGAAAAAGATGGAAAATGCTAAGTCGTGCCTAAATTTGTAGTGGATCGCACTCAGCAAAGGATTGTAGGATGACAACAAAAGCTCAAAACATGGCTTATCCACAATCTTCGAATCAGGGGCAATCTATCAATGTTCCTCAAATCAATATGGAAGAATTGGCAAAGCGAATGATGAGTGTTTGCTCGATGGAGCAATGGAATGTGGGACCTCAATTTCAAAACCAATTGCAAGGCCAATCTGTAGGAGACCAACAAGGTGGACCACCGTTTGAGGAGCCTCAAGATGTGAGCTATGTAGGGCAAGGTCAAGGAGGAAATTTTGGAAATCTAGGTGATGGTTTATGGAGGAATAACAACAACCAAGGTTGGAACCGAAACCAAAACCAAGGCTATCGACACGGCCCAAACCAAGGACAGTCTTCTCAAGGGCAATTTTACCAACCACCACACCAAAGGCAACTACAAGGAGGGTATAACCAACAAGGTACTAACACATATCAAAACCCTCCACCTTTGGCACCTATACCTCAAAGAGTGCAATCGATGTCCCGACGGAACAAGTAAGCAAAGTTATGGTGGAAATGAAAGAGATGAAGAAGGACATGGTCGAAATGAATTACAAACATGGGTCCGCTTATCAAAAATATTGAGACTCAAATTGGTCAAATAGTGGAACATGTACAATTAAAAGGCGGCTTACCAAGCAACACCGAAAAATCCAAGGAATGTAAGCGCCATTGCAACTCGGAGTGGTAAAGTGTTGGGCACAAGTGGTGAGAAAAGAGTCCTATGGGAGGACAAAGATAGAAAAGCTTCTATTGAGACCGGCGGGAGCCATGGATGGTGATATTGATGAAGTTGAGGATAATGCCAAGAGGAAGGAAGTTGAGAGAAAAGAGGCACAAGCTAGAGGTGACTTTGTGGTGCTTGATATAAAAGAGGAGGAACCTACGAGAAAGGAAGGAAATGAGCCAATGAAAGAGCCATCTTCCCCACGAGTGAAAGGTAAAAAAGGTATAATTCCTCCTCCTCCTGATTTTGATTTGAGCACTCTCCTTTTCCCCAAAACCATAGGCAAAGTTGTTTGAACAAAGCACAAACTCATTTCATTGAAATTTTGCGGAAAATTGATTTAAATATCCTTTTCTTGAAGCACTTGCAAACATGCCCTCTTATTGTAAGTTCTTAAAAGGTTTGCTAACTAAAAAGAGTAAATTGGAAGAAGTTGTGTGCCTAAATGAAGAATGTTCCGCTATTTTTAATGCTAAATCTAGAATTCCCCCGAAGGTTAGAGACAAAGGTAGTTTTACTATTCCAGTCACAATTGGTACGACTCATTTTCCTAGTGTTTTATGCGATTTGGGGGCTAGTGTAAGCTTGATGCCCGTGCTATATATGAAAGTCTTGACCTAGGAGAGTTGGAACCAACGGGGATGACCCTTCAAATGGCGGATAGGTCCATTAGAGAACCTATGGGTGTGATAGAGGATGTGATTGTGCAAGTTGATAAGTTTGCCTTTCCGGTGGATTTTATGGTTTTAGACATGGAGATGGACTCCAAAACACCCCACATTGTTAGGGCGTCCTTTTTAAACACCGGAAGGACCTTGATAGATGTTGCTAGTGGAGATATAATTTTGAGAGTTGGAGAAGAAACAGTCACGGTGAATGTGTATAAGTCTATGAAACACCCTATAGAGAGTACCGAGGACTGTTTTTCCATTGATATTGTAGATGCTTGTGTTTCGGAGTATATTGACATGCAGGAGTATAAAGACAAATCCAATGAATGTATAGTAAGAGAAAGCAAGGTGATGGATGAGAATAAAGAGTTGGATCTTGAAGAGACAGCTTTCGTGGGCAAGCAATGGAGTGAAAAGATCGATCTTGGTCTCGAAGGGGACCTAGACAAACCATCAATTGAAGACCCACCCAAAGATTTGAAGATGAAGCCACTTCCACCCCACTTGAAGTATGTTTTTCTTGAAAATGATGAATTACTTCCTTTGATTATTTCTGCTACACTAACATCCTTGCAGGAAGAACAATTGGTAAACATGCTTAAAAAGCACAAATGTGCTTTTGGATGGAAGATGTGTGATCTCAAAGGTATAAGCCCCACAATTTGCCAACACAAGATCATATTAGAAGATGAGGCAAAGCCAGTAAGACAACCTCAAAGAAGACTTAATCCACATCTCCAAGAGGTGGTGAAGAAGGATGTGGTCACCATGTTGAAGCTTGGGATCATATATGCCATTTCTGATAGCAAGTGGGTGAGTCCCACTCAAGTGGTGCCGAAGAAGGGAGGTATGACTATTCAAATCAATGAAAAAGGTGAGGCGGTGCCTATGCGGTTGGTATGTGGTCACAGAATTTGCATTGATTACCGTAAGTTGAATGATCAAACTCGAAAAGACCATTTCCCCCTCCCCTTTATTGATCAAATGCTTGAAAGATTGAGTGGTCATGCTTTTTATTGTTTTCTTGATGGGTTTAGTGGATATTATCAAATACATGTATCCTTAGAAGACCAAGAGAAGACCACCTATACTTGTCCTTATGGCACTTTTGCTTTCCGTAGGATGCCGTTCGGGTTTTGTAACGCACCCGCGACTTTCCAACGATGCATGATTGCCATTTTTGCGGATATGATTGAAAAGTTTTTAGAAGTTTTCATGGATGATTTTAGTGTATTTGGTGATTCCTTTGAGGAGTGTCTCGACAATTTAGAGAAAGTGTTGGGTAGATGTGAGGAGACGAACTTAGTGTTAAATTGGGAGAAGTGTCATTTGATGGTTACGGATGGGATAGTCTTAGGTCATAAGATATCTAGTAAGGGTATAGAAGTCGATTGGGCTAAGGTTGAGGCGATAGATAAACTTCCTCCACCCAACAACCTAAAAACTCTTAGAGGTTTCCTAGGTCACGTGGGGTTCTATCGTAGGTTCATCAAAGATTTTTCGAAAATAGCCCGTCCTCTTACTCTTCTTCTTGGAAAAGACGTCCCATTCGATTTCAACCAAGCTTGCATTAAGGCATTCATGTTGCTCAAGCAATTGCTTGTATCCGCTCCGATCTTAGTTGCTCCAAAATGGGACCAAGAGTTTTAATTGATGTGTGACGCGAGTGACACCGCGGTTGGTGTGGTGCTCGGTCAAAAGATTGATAAAATTTTCAAGCCCATTGCCTATGCGAGTTATACCTTGAATCCTGCCCAACAAAACTACACCACCACAGAAAAAGAAATTTTAGCAGTTGTCTTTGCGTTCGATAAATTTCGATCTTATCTTATTGGTTCTCGTGTAGTTTTCCATACGGATCATGCCGCCTTGCGGTACCTCTTTGCCAAACAAGATGCCAAACCCCGCCTTTTGAGGTGGATCTTGCTCTTACAAGAGTTTAACCTTGAGATTCGTGATAGAAAAGGGTGTGAGAATGTTGTAGCGGACCACTTAAGTCGTTTAGAGCTTAGTGAGGAGTTGTTTAAAGCGCAAAGAGAGATAAATGATGTTTTCCCTCATGAGCAACTTTATGCTATCGACACCATCCTATCAGTTAAGAAAGGAAACTTTCTAAAAAATTGGTAAGGAAAGTAGCCCATGGTTCGCACCGTTTGTCAACTACCATGAGTGTGGTTTCGTAGATCCTAATTTTGATTCGAATCAAAGACGTAAGTTTCTTAGTGAAGTGGGTAAGTATGTGTGGGAGGATCCCTATTTGTATCGATTGTGCCCGGATGGCATCCTGAGAAGGTGCATCCCCGACAGTGAGATCGTAAGCGCTCTTTCGTTTTGTCATGATAAAGAGGCCGGGGGCCACTTTTCGGGGGAGAGGACCGCTTTGAAAGTATTACAAAGTGGGCTATATTGGCCCACTCTATTTAGAGATGCACATGCTTATGTGAAATCATGTGACGCTTGTCAAAGATCCGGTCGTATTTCTAAGAGGAATGAGATGCCTCAAAATCCAATAATCATTTGTGAAGTCTTCGATGTTTGGGGCATTGATTTCATGGGACCCTATCCATCCTCATGTGGTAACAAATATATCCTAGTTGCTTGCGATTATGTGTCAAAATGGGTTGAGGCCTTAGCCTCACCTACCAACGATAGGAACGTTGTTATCCGTTTTCTTAAAAGATACATCTTTTGTAGGTTTGGGGTGCCCCGAGCTATAATTAGTGACAATGGTAGCCATTTTGCCAACAAGCCATTTGATAAACTCTTAGAAAAGTATGGGGTGGAGCACAAACTCGGAACCGCTTACCATCCCCAAACGAGTGGCCAAGTTGAGGTCAAAAATAGGGGTATTAAGCGTATCTTGGAAAAGACGGTAGATATGAATGTTAAGAGTTGGTCCTTGAAACTAGATGATGCTCTTTGGGCCCATAGGACAGCTTTTAAGACACCGCTGGGCATGTCACCTTACATGATAGTCTATGGAAAGTCGTGTCACCTCCCCATGGAAGTTGAACACAAGGCGTATTGGGCAATAAAAATGCTAAACTTAGATGACACCTTAATTGGTGAGAGGAGGATGACTCAATTGAATGAATTGGATGAATTCCGCCTTCATGCTTATGATCTTTCGACGAAGTATAAGGAAAGGACTAAGTTGATCCATGATAAGTTGATCAAAGTTCGAGTTTTTAATGAGGGCGATGAAGTCTTATTCTACAACACCCGTATCCATCTTTTCCAAGGGAAGTTAAAATCTAGGTGGTCCGGTCCCTATGTAGTGTCAAAAGTATTTCCGTCAGGAGCTATCAAGATCACCCACCCTAAGTTTGGTACATTTACCACAAACGGCTTAAGGTTGAAAAAGTATGAACGGTTACCTTATGATGAAGCTTTAGAGATAGTGACTCTCGAGGATCCTGTCCCTTGTGACAAATCATGCAAGTCTTGTCACGGACTATAAACTTTGACTCGTTTAATATTTCACCCACCCTTCGTCTTTTTCTATCTTTTCCTCGCCCAGTACAAATAGTATAACTTTGAAAAAGTTGGCACCGTATAATTAATCTTGTCGAGCCAACGATGTTAAACAAAAGCGCTACCGGGAGGCAGCCCGTTAATAATAATAATAAGACTAGTCTTAATGAGATGAAGAATCTGTGAAAAAAAAATGAACACAATGGAAGATCAACACAAAGTACAACTAAGTCTTAGGATGAAAGTTTGAATGTAATTAAGGGAACGATTAGGTGGTTATCCGAAAATCCCGAGGGAGAACAAAGAAAAAATTCAAATGCATCATTTCTTGGACTTAGGAGTCTATGAGTATGTGATACTTGCTTTTACCCGGATGATGATTGACTACGCACTATGGATATTGTTTTTCTATTATATGCCTCTGTGGTTTTTCTTTCATGCTTAGATGTTCTGTACTTTACCCGTTGGGGATATTTATCCATCTATAGCAATCCATTAGGTGTGTTGCATATTGCGTATCGAGTTTTCTGACGTAGCAGTGCCTTAACATTGTATACCCCCATATCCCTATTCTATATTCTGGCACGAGGACTATGTCCCGTGTATGCTTTTTGTTGTTTTCTGTCTACAGGGATTCGGGTCGTGCTTACACGAGGCTGTTACGGGATTCGATAGCGCCTTTCTGCCGGGTTTATAAGCTAAGTCTTCCTTAATACTTTGCCGCACATTTCATTTTATAATCTAGTCTGTTTCCAATATTGTGTGACATATCTTTCTTATTATGTATTAGTTCAACTACTATGTAATATTGTGTGTTTTAAATCAATAAAAGTTCATGTGGTGTGTTTATCTACCTTTTGTCACTACAATGTTACACTCCACACACTTTTATTTTATTTGTACACGCAATGGTCATAACTTTGAAAAAACCACCCACCCTTTTATCATCTCGGTAATTATTTGACTTGTTTCGGTGAACCATTATTTTTCCAACCACTTTTATTTACCCTCACTATGCATTGAGGACACTTCAAGTTCGTAAGTAGGGGGTAGTGTCGTGGTTGGTCAGTGCTTGTTTTGTATCAGAAAATCCCTTAGTTTTCGATCTTTTTCGAGCATTATTTAGTTGATTAAAATAAATTGTATAAGGTATATATTTCATGGATTTGATGATGTAATGATCGATTTGGATGTATATAAACAAAGTGAACCGTAAGTGCATTTTAACCCCAAATTTATTTGTGTAACATGAATTCATTGTTCATGTAAGCCTTTGATATTGAAGCGAAAATTTTAAATCTGTATCCATTCGATTATCCTAGTGGTTATTCTAGAGATAATTGCGGAACTTAGTACCTAATTTTTGAACGTGTCTTGAATATCTCAAGGTTTGAATGTGATAGAAAGTATATAAGTTAAGTGGAATGAAAAGAAAAATACCAAATTAAGATGAACTATATATATGTCGGTTGTAGCTACCAATGATTTGAGTGCGATGAGGCGTTATCACGAAAACGTCCTATATCACTATGAGGTTTAAAAGCTCCCACCGCCCGATGATAGTAGTCCAAATAAGGTGTTATCACGAAACGTCCTATTCTTTGGGAAAGAGGGCAACCGTCATGATGATAGTAGTCGGTAGGGGTTATCATGAAACGTCCTATTGCTTTGGGAATGAAGGCATATGCTACAAATGTGAAGAAAAAAAAATTAAAAATAATAATAATAATAATAATAATAATAATAATAATAATAATAATAATAATAATAATAATTTTGACAATTTGGTTAAGCATGGTTGAAAACTTAGTTATCTTCTCGACTATCCCAGTGATAAAAATGAATGATATGCTTTAGGGATTATCCTAATAAGTACACGAGAGGACTTTGTGTGGAATCATTCTTTTATATACCTAGGAAAGTCGGTAGGATTGTCTGAATGGATATTTGTGCGTATTGCTTGAATTATTCAAGAGGGGATAGTGGAAATTGAAAAGGCTTGTCACACACACACTGCTATACATTTATATTGAGGTTAACGCTTTGGTTGTAATTCTAATGGTTATATCATCCGGTTGTCCTTATTATCTTATCTTTGCATGAATTTTTCCTCCATTCATTTTGTTTTATCGCTTGTTTTGCTCGAGGGCGACCAAAAGCTAAGTGGGGGGTTGTTGATAAGGGAAAATTCATAGTTATTTTTATAACTTTTACCCGTTTACGATATCATTTTGAGCACTTTTATATCATTTCAAGTCATTAATTCCTTAGATTCATCCAAATATGTCAGGTGGTAGTTATTATGTAAAAAATCGTGTTTTTATGTGTTTTATTAGTTTTTGTACCGGTTTAGTAACCGGAGTGTCGTGTCGGATTTACGTTTGGTATTTTGGTGGTTTATTGCAGAATTATAGGTTGACCAAAATCCCGAGTAATGACACGTTTTGAGGCATAAAAGAGGTATTTTTAGGGATATAAGAGTGTTCCACTAACTTAAGTGGTCAAGTGGCTCAGTGGTTAGTGGTACCACTAACGAATTATATCTTCGACGAACAAATGGCTCATTAAAACGGCATTTTCTGAAGAAGTGTTCTTAATGAAAGTTGTAGATCTTTGAAATATCTTTCCAACGCATTTTGAATCACGTCAATCGGACTTCCACAACTCAAGTATCATTAAGTCAAGTGGTCAAGTGGCTAATCGATTCGATTTAGTGGAAATCGAGAAATATCTTCGACGAGCGAATGGCCCATCAAAAAGACATTTTCTGAAGAAGAGTCCTGCATGAAAGTTGTAGATTTTTCAACGAGCTTTCCAATGCCTCTTGAATCATGTCATTTGGAGGTCTAGAACTCAAGATATGAATTTTAGAAGTTTTATTCAAATATATAAATTTATATCCGTAAATTAGATGATCAAGGGGGCTGAATGCAATGATTAGGCCGGCCTGGTCCGGCCCCTACCCGGCCCGGTCCGGCCCAAGGAGTTTTTTCTATATAAAGGAGCATACATAGAGCAGATCGTTGCCCCTCTTATTCCCCAGCATTCTTCTTCTTTTCCCTTCTTTTAATTATGTTTTGGGGGGCCTCTATTTCGTTATAATGTCGATGTAATAACTCGACTAATTATCGTTATAATATAGTTTCCGTTTTTCGTTCTTTCTTTCTTGTTTTCTTTCATTTTGTTATATAGATATATATATATATTTACTTACGCATTTACTTACGCATTTACTTACGCACTTATATATATACTAGGGGCGGAATCGTGCCCCGCATGATGTGGCCCTCGGTTTTTATGTTTTAAACTTAGAATATTAGCCATCGAAACAAAAAAAGCTTGGTTATACAAAGGGTTGTACATAGGATATATATGTTTTACATCGGAACAAAAGGCTTTACATGCTTTACATAGGATATACCAAAAGTCTCACAAAATGGTAGTTTGGCTACACAAAAGGGTAGTAAATTTTCCCTATGAAACAAGGAAAATTGCGTGCATGGTTCAAGGCAACTGTTTACATTTTTGTACATGCTGTACACAATATATACAAAATGTGTGACAAAATGGTAGTTTGGTTACACAAAAGCTTGGTATATAGCTATATTAGGGAACACAGCAAAAGGTGCATATGTTGTTGCTATTTATGTCTACCTAGATGCAGGTGCTGATCAGTCTTCATCTGTGGCTCTGAGTTTTAACTTCTTCATTGGTGTGGCGTTGGTTTCGGATGGCGCCATAGTGTCAGTGTTTGATTCAACTCTGTGTTTTTTGTTTGGGCTGTCATCTATTGATTTGGCTGGGGATGTTTGTTTCTCCTTTGCTTGGTTTGGTGATTTTCCTGGAAATTTACATGAGTTTTGTTTGGCAATGCATTACAGAGTTGAACCAATTAGCAATGTCAGGGTGTGCAAGTGTAAATTTGCTGGTTACCTGTCTTGTTGGATTCCCCTGCGTCTGAGGCATGACTTTTGTTCTCGAGCCACTCCTGGACGGTGTAGCGTGTGAGTTTGTCATTGAATTTCTTTTTTGTTGCTCTTAGCTGCGCTATTACCTCTTGGCTACCTAGTTTCTGACTTATCTGTTGCAGATGGTTGGCAGTTTCCTTCATTGGGTTTGACAGGTTGTAGTGAGTGACTTAGTTAGTAGCAATGTGCATAATGAATGTGGGGAAAGTTGTGGGTAATTTACCTGCTTGTTCATTGCATACATTTCCTTTGGTGTATGGCATAGCAGCCTTTCCACGCACTTGTCAAATAAAGTGGCATCGATACTGCGGGATTGGTTAGTTAGGTGTACCACGACTTTGCAGCTGTTGCAATGCGACAGTTGTAAGAAGAGGAAATGGTGTACTGTGGTTGTTGCTTGTGTACATTGAAGGACAGGGCATATTGTTACTTACCGTGGTTGCCCGATTTCCTCTTCATTGCAAGTGTGGCAAGGGAAACTTTCGCCGGGAAGAGCTTTCTGTGTTTGTTTGCACTTGGGGCACACGGTATATGTGACTTTCTGATGTATGTCCACGATAGCCATTGTTACTGCACATTGGGCGGCCTGTTTGGGGTGAACAACTTTGTTATTTACTTGTAAGTGTGATTGTTTACATAGTACGAAGAACATAATTACAAAGTATAAACAATGAACCCAAACAAATTTTTTAGGTTATATTCTGTAATATAGCATGATTTTTCACATGACAATAACATTGCAAAGTGTTATAGGTATATATCCCATGCATTAACTGTGGAAGAGAACTATGTTACACTAAGAAGAGCGCACCTGAGAATCTGGTAAGATGTCTGAGAGTTTTCCTAATTGGGCCTGGCCTAAGTTCACGACGGTTGATTCCAGGTAATTTCGTGCTGGGTTGGTGCCAATTTGCTGCACATCTTCCGCGTGGTTACTTAACCTGTTCGAATGAAGGAAATTCAGGTGCTTTGACAAGGTATACAGATTGTTTTCGTATATTTTCATTGATTGTTATCTTTTAAGAAAGGATATCATATTAAAGTTAAGAACATGGTGTAAATATCTTTGTCACAAATTTGCCTTTATTTAGTAAGGAAGTTTGGAACTTATTTTTCCATAATAATTTGGTTACTGAGGTTCTTGTATGCATATTTTGATTTTGACAAAGGGCACTTTGCTTCACATGGCAAAGACACACGTTTTTTCAAATTGTATTCTCACAATGCATATATACAAAGTCGGTTTATGATTTTACAAACTAATTTTTCGTAAAAAAGATCCTGTAACGATGCGCCGGTAAAGGAAGAACAATTGTTGTGCAAATAAAGACCATATTTTGACAAAACCAAAGGTGCAACAAATTACATGAAGTCAAAAGAAAAAAGAAAATATAAGGTAAATGGGAAAAAAAAAAGGAAAAGAATTTTAAAGCTTCAAAAGCAAATTATTATATCACCTTTACATTTCTTTGCAAGGGACATGATACAGTGAATTCATTTACTATTCTTGGCTACTGAATCGCTTTTTTTTAATCTGTATTAAATCTCCTTTAACCATTTCTTTCCTCCTTTATTAATTCACTCTTTCTCTACTCTATAGTCTACATTCTTTGCCGATTTTTCCAAGCGTGATGAGAGAAATAGAAGAAATTCAATCATGTCTATGATGAAGTTTTAGGGATTTGTTTGTTATGCTTGTTGTTAGTACTATTATTTATGAATCATCATCATATTATAGTTTTAAGTCAACCAAATGATGTTCCATTTCCATTCCCATTTTCATTTGGGAATAATAGAGCAGCACTTGTTACTGTTAATGATGGTAGCAGTAATGGTAATGGTGGAGGAGTGAAGAGTCAACCAATGGTTCTAGCTATGTTTGTATTTGGAGATTCACTTATTGATAGTGGCAACAATAATTATTTGGCTTCTTTAGGTAAAGCCTACTATTTTCGTTATGGCATTGGCTTTAATAGCGGCCCTATTGGTTGTTTCTCTAATGGTTACACCGTGGTTGATACTATTGGTAAATATTAATTGATAGTGGATACTTCTTACCAATTACGGAGTCTTGTTACTTCGGGAATTGTTGGTTCCAAGCTGACGAAGGAAAAAGGTACTGTGGAGAGAGATACCCCTGCAAGGAAGTGAAGCAATATGTGTGAAGTTTGTATGGAGATACATATGGGCTTTATTGTACTGTGTGGATGTTTTCAGAACCTGCGAAAGAGGTGGCTTTGAGGCCTTTGCATAGTATAATGGGCATGTTATCCCTGAGCGTGAAGAGCTCTGTGCCTTGTTTCTCCACAAAATCTCCCCATAGTGTAAGCATTAGTGGCTTCAATCTGCAGTGTAAAAGTGGCAGAGTAGTTGTCAATTTAGGTTGCTTGAAAATTGTAAATGTGGTTCGATCTTAATGTATATATTGAAGCGAGCGAATGTTGTATTTGGAGTATTTTATGTGCAGGTAGTCTGTGGAATGGATAGAGGCAAATCACTTACTCTTCTTGCACGATTGTGCATTCTCGAATTGGTGTTAGGTTGCCTCGGATATCAACAAGTCTTGGTTCCTTGACATTGGTGACGACAGCTACAATATCTGTTTGTTGGAGACAGTGTGAGAAAAAAGTAGCTATGTGTAGGCGTTGGAACATTTAAGAAAGTTTAAGCAACAGCTATTTGAAGCCCAATTTGTCTTGGAACGAAAAACGGTTACTTTATTAAAAGCTCGAAATTTGTGTCAATCAAAACTGAAGACTTAAATGATTTCATAAACGAGTGATTGTCCAAAAATAGGCTGCATGAAATACTTTCCAATTTACTAAGACAGTAAAGGTAGCTGTTTTGTTTATGTAATGTATGCGTGATATTCTGTCTGTGTTTGTTACTTTGTACGGCAAGGTTATAGTCATTACTGCTTTTTCACTAAGACATGTGGCTTTCATTGTTAGTATGTGAAGAAAGTAAGGAGGTTTATGATGTGCAAACAAATGGTGTGTGTGTGTGTGTGTGTAGTTTGTGCGTTAAAGAGTGAGCGTACCTATCATTGATCCTTTGTCAGCGAGTAAGGGGATATCTGTAAATCGCACTTCCTGGATAGCAGGATAAGGTATTTTTTGAGCATCGTCGTTTAATGGCCGTATGACTGTACCCCTGGACATTACCCATTGTTTCGTTATGCCTGGTGTAGCGTACTGAAATCCAGGTTTGATGGCCTGAACCTCTGCTCCACCAATGATGTAGGTTTGGAAAGGTTTCAAGCTGCCTTCCAAGACATTGATATTTGTATTCCACAACACTCCATCAACTCGATCACCCTATTTTATAGGTGGCGTCAGCTTAATTGAATTGGGAAAATTGGGAAAAAAACACGCACAACACAGTGGCTAAAAATTGTAAGAGATTTGTAGAATAGTTCTAGGAACCTGTTCATCAAGGAGTATCAGTTTTTGGAGCCTTTTTCCAGCTTTGTTAGTGTAGACATTGCTTTTTTCGACCACGAGAATTTTCACCCTCCATTCATCGGAGTCGCCTGTTACATCATTGATGTAAGTTGGTTTTGACATGGTGATTGTTTCTGTTCATGACATATAAGATTCACAGTCAGGGATATATTATGTAACATGTTAATGTTGCAAAAACCAATTTTAATTACGGGAAAATGTAAAGCAGAAAGTTAGAGGCAAATGTCAACGTTTGTATACGCAAGGGGCAAACCAGATAGTTAGCAAAATACAATCACAGAAACTCAGTATAGATAGATGTTTTTTTATGTATGTTCGATGTTGCTAGCAATTTTATCGTGAACATTTTCTGGGAAGGTTACAACGTGTAGATTGACGGCTTTATTTACTGTGAAAATAGTTTGTAGTTTCACAGAATCCAAAGAAACTTTGGTGGCAAGAAAGATGAATATATAGTAAGGCATTTGTTACAATGATTGGGAAGGATAGTATTATTGAATACCTCACAAATTACCGATAGTTTTGTGCCCTATCGAGTATCTCATGGTAAACTACGTTCTTGGTTTTGTTGTTGTTTGTAGTGTCTGTGAATGTGGGTGGTGCAATAAGCACCTTAATTGAAGTGGATTTTCTTGCTCTGGATAAGGCCACGTACAACTGACCATGTGAGAAAACCGGTTCTCGTAGGTAGACGCCCACACGTTCCAATGTTTGGCCTTGAGCTTTGTTAATAGTCATAGCAAAGCACAGCCGCATAGGGAATTGATAACGTTTGAACGGTATTGGACACTTGTCTTCATTTGAGGATTCAAGAGGGATTCTGTGTAGGATGGTGATCTTCCCCGTATATGGACCAGTGGAGATTTCAGCTATGATGGTGCGAGGCTTAAGTTGTTTGCAAACTAACCTTGTACCATTACAAAGTCCTTGGATGGGACTTAAGTTGCGGAGTAACATAAGAGGTGAATTGGGTTTCAGTACAAGTTCATGCGGTGGTAGGCTACTCGGGCTCAAAGAATTTAGGAAGTCATCGTAATCCCCTCGGTGATGTGGATCTGTGGCAACGTCATTACTTATATATGTTGTGGCTTCTCCCGGCATGTTACCTAGCATAGCCTCATTTATGTCGTCCACGCAATCGTTAGTCGGTGCAAGCAAAGCTCGGCTCATTGCAGAAGTATGGTCAGTTGTGAACGCCGAAATGTCGGGGTACACGAAGTCTATTAGATTTTGATGTGAGGTTTTTCTGTCAGAAAAAGGGATGACCATATTCACTGGCAAGCTGATATTCCCGTCCTCGTCCTCATGTTCTGTACCGTCGCCAATCCGCAGGAGGTACTCGGTGAAGTAAGGGTCTGTCCTTGCTCGCATATTTTCAGTGAGTGTCAGTTTCGTGAGCTGTGGCCACAAAGATAAAGCGAAACAAACTTGCATCAAGTTCTTTGTTGTTTGGTGGCGTTTGTGACTCACTGGAAATACTCCACTGAAATCTCCTCCAAATATCACAACTTTATTACCAAATGGTTGGTCAACCTCCGTAATATCTTTGAGCATTTACGAGAATGCCTCTATAGAATCCTTGTGTGCCATCGGAGCCTCGTCCCAAATTATCACCTTAGCTTCTCTCAACAACTTAGCTGTGGTTGATTGTTTGCTAACATTGGCAATTTTCTTCTCTTGGCGTGGAGAGGAGTTTAAAACGGGAATGTGCCGTCCTACCTCTGGCGAAACACATGCGCAACACCGATGTGGCGGTGGCAAGGCGATGTATTCTTTGCGATCTAAGAGTCGCCAAGATTGCCGTGTATAAGTAAGTTTTCCCTGTTCCCCCTGGACCATCGATGAAATACACACCCGGTTCATTTTGCATAACTTTCTGCATTATAACCTCGTATGCGTGCCGTTGCTCGCCATTAAGTCTGTTTACATTCAAAAGATCGCCGTCGTTGACTACAATATTCCGTTCACACTCCATTTCCTTTGTGACGTTGGTTTTTCATGAGATAAGATCCGCCTCAGGCCCCAGGTTATATTCTGATATGCGTTTTCCCATGTCATCTAGCAAAAGAGACAGGTCGTGAAGTGCTTTCATACGAATCTCGGAGGGATTCAAGGATAACGCAGAGTGTGTTTGTGCGTAATCATCGCATAGTGCATCAGCATACTTCTCCCAAAGTCTACGGGGGTCAGATGGCACACAAAACACGAGGATAGACGCAAACAAATGTCGGAGTTGTCTAGGCATTTGGTAGAGTATTGCTTCTTGTATACACATGTCAAGATCATTGTCAGTGGTAAGGAGATTCCTTGCTAAAGCGGCCTCCCTGAAGGTCGCATGTAAATAGCTATTCACGGTGAGAAGGTCATCGTAGGACTTGGGACAACGCCGCGTGATTTAACGAAGAACGTAGTAGTACCTTTCACCCTCCCTTGGATCACCGATACTATCGCCCACGACTTTACCTTTTTTCGTTCGGACCATATACGTTTGCCGGAATCCCAGACAAAATACTTGGGGAAATCCTTGTAGAGGGTTCGAAGGCGTATTGCATGTTCGTTAGTCCGGTTCATCTCGAAGAATTGCATAAGCATTGTCCTGGCTAAGAAGCTATTACAGGTATACTATTCAAATCTTGGGTAGCGGAGAAGGAGACAAGGTAGTTGTCCGGAAGGTGCATCCAAGTACTATAACAACCGGTTGCATTTCAAACAACTCGAATCCGTGACATACGCCACGCAATTTTCGGGGACCGACCCATCTTCCTTGTTGGAATTGTTTAATTTCATCTTCAACATCGGTTGTGGCCATGTGGAAAAGCAATTTTGTCGGGACCCTTGTAAATATATTTGTAGATATACTTCACGGTTTGATAGTCGAGCAAACCTCGACATTAATGTGGCAATCGTACTTTTGTAGCAAATACGGATTATACGGAACAATCCAACGGTTGTCGATAACGTGGCCCCGATCACGGGCGAGAGATGCCGTTATTCACGCCTTCACGTAGTGAGGGGTAATCATTTACTTCCGTGCGTAGTGTAGTCCAGGAATTCCTTTGGGAATTTATTTTTACATTTCTTGTCACGCATACATGGGCACTTGGGATTCAACAATCCACAAGGACCATGGACCATGTGTTTTAGCACAAGTTCGTGCAGATGGGGATTCAACAAAGGGTCCGGCAATTCAGCGCTAATATAACGGTCATATGCCTCTGGATTTAAAGGTCTAGAATCTCTATCCATGATAACTAGCACATGAGCATGGTGCAATCCCCGCTTTTGGAATTCTATAGAGTACACAAATGCAACCGCCACACCGAAGATATGGTCTTTCAAGAGTTCTTTTTTGAGCATTTCAAGCTTTCCCTTGAAGACACGGGCGAGCAAATCCGGGCGGTTCTGTGGCAATTCAATGAGGAGTAAATGTGTTGTAACCTCAGGCCAGGCAGGGTTGCAGGTCATCGTCAGAAAAAAAATCTGGTTTCCCAAAGTTCTGAACTAAACACATGGCATCCATGTACCGCTTCTTCATATCCCGTGGACCACCTACAAAAGAAGGGGGCAATATAACCCGTCGACCAACAAAGGACGCGGAGTTGTTCCGCTGCGATCTTGTCAAGCACTCCTTGTAGAAATTCGGTGCGTATTTCTTTCTGTTGTTTGTACACGTACTCGAGCCTTGATGTCTCTACCTTCACAAACATGTCTACAATAAATTGCTGCAACAACCTCCCTGCGTGTAGGAGCATCGAGCTGTCGTTGTCGCGCATTTGAAGTTTGTAGCAATAATACTGACGGCACGATACAGTATTGCGTTTGCGAACACCGTCTTGGAAGACTAAGAGAGAAACAAACACACATAAATCAGAAAGAAATGAGGTAGGTTTGTTATACTACGATAGCGAAATAGGTTGTACCGAGCCTCTCTTGGCGCAGGAGCCCATCAGCATCACCGACAAAGGCATTTCTGCCTGACAACGGATCATGGCACCTATAACCGCGTTTACGCCTATTCGGTGGAAGCTTTTCTACAGCACAATGCCAGCCTACCTCGCCATGCGGAAACAACAGTGGGTACTGGAGGGGGTCATAACATCCGAAATTATGGCATATTCTGTAGGAGCAGCATTGCTCGAGTAAATTTGGATATGGCATTCAGGGTTGAAAATGTTTTCTTCCTGCATAGAGATGATTGCAGAAACATCATTGCACGCAGGCTCGTTATACACACGTTGATCAAGTCTAGGGTTGCTAACAAGGTATATTTTGTAGTCATCCACACACTCCAGCTCCTTAACGCGGCGCAGGAATCGAGCATATGGATTTTCAGACAAAACCTGCATCAACTTTACCATAATATCTCTGGAGAATCTTGACGAAGAACTTAAACGCTCTTCGAGTTCTGCCTCAGGATCGTAGAAATAAAACGCAATCCGGTTGGTGGTGATCGTCCCCCGTGTCTGAGGAAGGTAATGATGGACCTTGCCTTGGACTTTGAAGGTATAAATACCTGCTTTATTCTTCATGAGCTCGTTGTCCTTTTTGGCGTGAAGGTAGTGAAAGCTAGGTTATTATTGTAGGCTGAGCATACTTCCGAAACCCAGCGGACTCAAGATCGAGAGGAAGTGAATAAGTGTGCAAGAGTTCTTTGGCATCACCGGCGAGGCAATACTTATTTCACCTTGAGCGTGAGAACCAGGCCGGTTCACGATAAAGCGCTTTGCCTGGCGGTATGTGCGGTCGGGAGTTGCGAGGCAAAAGCGCCTGCGATATACTTCCGACCTCGCACACCTATGCACGGAGTTGACTTCGGGTTCACCTCGTGCACGGAGGGGGTAAATCTCGTGGTCTATATGAGCCGTCACGAGGCACGCCTGCGTGTAGGAACATAAGCAGTACAAGCGTAACCCACTTCCAGCACATGATTTTGCGTGGAATCAGGCGATTGATGGAGGCGAACACGCGTGAGACAAAGCGGCGAGATCTGAAGCGACCACACAGATGGCTTTCCATGGTCATGGCTTGTACCAGACACATCCTCACTTGGGTACAATACGTTAGCACCCTGATTTTTTTTCTGTGCGTAACGTGTGCGACGTTGTTTTAGAAGAGCATCCTTCTTATCAACGTCCATATCCAGGTACGCTTTCCTCCTGCGCTCATTTCTCTCACTACGCTTATCCCCAACCATTTTTCTAGTGTACAATCCTAGGACAAGTATACAAAGCAACCTAAACAAAGGAAATATGAAGCTAACAGTAGTAAGTAGGCTAAGAAGGGTAAAACACATAAGTAAGACGTTCGCATCAAAACGCATGTAAAAACCTGAGTTAAGACAGCATACCTGCACAAGCAACTACTGTACGAAACTATACCGACAAGCAACTGCAACAAGCCACAATCACCTGTGGTGAATTGTAAAAAAATCATAAGAAGAAAAATCCTTCAAATACACAGTGCCAAGGCTGCATAAACAAATAAAAATCGATGCACCTAACGCCACATATAAATTTGAAAAACACAATGCACGAAAACACGGCAAAAAAAACTCGTTACAGCATTTGCCACTAAGGAATCCAAAACGGAACGTAACAAAAAATATACATAACAAACAAAGGAGAAACAAAGGGCAGCGATGCTGACCTACGTAAACAAAGGTTAACGACTGGGATAGTCCGAAGGCTCTGTAAACGGGAAAGAACACACAACACACTGAGTCCGAAAATGCTAACCTACGCAGCAATAACGACAAAACAAAAACCAAGTCCACACCGAGCACAATAGAATACCGAGGCAGTGTACAATAGCTACAACCAAACACCAGCTATTCATAGCACATATTCAGTCCTAACCTAAAAGGCACATAACAATCCTCCACAATTCACAGAGTAAGATACATATTTCTTTGGCTTGTACAAAAAGAAATAATGTGTGATGCTCGTCTCAATTATTAGCTTTTCTTCGTTTGTACTTACATATTTACATGGTGGGATTGGGGTTATGCATGTAAGTTATAAAGATTGAACGATGTAGGAGGAGATACAATATATAAAATCATTAAGAAAATAGCAACAAAGTCTTTAAAGGTAAAATGATGTAAGAAGAAAGGTTCCTTTCATGTATACTGTTTTTTTTTTTTAAAGTTTAGAAGTTAAAAGCATTTGTGACTCTGTGTGATTTGGGCAATTTTGTCATTGGACACTAACCTAGGGTTAGAATTTCAGTCCTAGGCTAAGAATGTGGCTGTAACAAAGTTACAAGTAAAAGACTTTGGAGTCTTTCACATTTACTTATTTCAAGTGGGATTTTTCCTGTTAATTGATTTGAATTCAAGATTAAATGTTTCAGGTATAAAAAATTACCAATGCTTTCTGGGATGATTCCAGTAACGCTGTTAGAGCTAAAATCAATCAGAGTTAAGGTCTGACAAATCCTCATTCAAACAAAGCATGCACCCATTGTGGTTACGGACAAGTCCATTGATTGCCATGTTCATCCTAGGAATCGTACTATGTTTTTGTGTCTTATGGAGCATAATGTTCGTATTCACAAACAGTGCATTAGTACTGTTTAGTTCTTGGAAAGGTGTGAATTGCCAATAAGGCGATAGCTAGCTTCAGCCTTTTTCATCTTCTGCCTTCATTATCATTTTTTCTTACACCTAAGGCAGCTCAAAAGCAAGAAAATAAATACTTGGGAACAGAGACCTTCATTTACAGTAGGATTAGATGTGGATAATTGATGGAAGAACTTGTTCTGTGAAACATAACCACACAGATTGTTCTAGGAAACAATGAATGAGACAAGACTATGAAAGGATTGAAGCCTAGTCAGCTCGTTGGGGATATTTTTAGAAAGTCGTTGCTCCTAAGATGTAGGAATCGAAGGTTTGAACGTAAGCCTAATGAAGGTGGAATCCATTGAGAAAATAAATCGTTGCCTAAGCTTAACTTGTTTAAAGGATCCAAGCTGCATAAAATGACGGGTATACGACCTGGAAATCCGTTATAGGAAACATCCATTATTTGAATGCTTCATAACATTGACAACGAATTAGGTAACGGAACTTCGCGCGTGTTGCAGGTAAAACTGAACAACTGCAACTCTGTACAACCACCAATTTCATCCGAGACTGAACCTGTAAATCGGGTGTTGGATAACTCAAGAAAGAACCAGAAAGAACCAGAAGGAACCAGAAAGAACATTTGAAACTAAGAGAAGCTTTGTAAGGTTTTGTAAACGGAACAAAACCGGAAGGATGCTACTTGTACGTGAGTTACGCGATAAATCGATCAATTCAAGGCTACTACAACCAGGTAAACTTGAAGGTATGCCACCTTGAAGCTGATTATCCCAGGCAAAGAGCACCACAAGATTTTTGAACAAGCTGACCTTGGAAGGGATGAAGCCCGATATGTGATTCGGATCGAGTTGTAACTGCCAAAAATTCGTGGCATTCGATAAAACCGAAGGAATGGAACCAGAGACATTGTAAAGGGACCGAACCAGAAAGATCATTTGAAACCAAGAGAAGGTTTGTAAGGTTTTGTAAACGGAACAAAACCGAAGGGATGCCACTTGTAAGTGAGTTACGCGATTAATCGATGAATTGAAGCCTACTACAACCAGCTAAACTTGAAGGTATGCCACCTTGAAGCTCATTATCGCAAGCAAAGAACAGCACAAGATTTTTCAACAAGCTGAGCTTGGAAGGCTTGTAAGTGAGTTATGCGCTAAATCGATCAATTCAAGGCTACTACGACCAACTAAACTTGAAAGTATGCCAGGTTGAAGCTGAGTATCCTAAGCAAAGAACACCACAAGATTTTTCAACAAGCTGAGCTTGGAAGGGATGAAGCCCGATATGTGATTCGATTCGAGATGTAACTGCATAAGATTCGTGGCATTCAATAAAACCGAAGGAATGGAACCAGACGCATTAAAGAATGGAACCAGAGACATTGTAAAGGGACTGAAGCAGAAAGATCATTCCAAACCAAGAGAAGGTTTGTAAGGTTTTATAAACGAAACAAAACCGAAGGGATGCCGGTTGTAAGTGAGTTACGCGATTAATTGATGAATTGAAGCCTACTACAACCACCTAAACTTGAAGGTATGCCACCTTGAAGCTGATTATCCCAAGCAAAGAACACCACAAGAGTTTTGAACAAGCTGAGCTTGGAAGGCTTGTAAGTGAGTTAAGCGATAAATCGATGAATTCAAGGGTACTACGACCAGCTAAACTTGAAGGTATGCCACCTTGAAGCTGACTATCCTAGGCAAAGAACACCACAAGATTTTTCAACAAGCTGAGGTTGGAAGGGATGAAGCCCGATACGTGATTCGAATCGAGATGTAACTGCATAAGATTCGTGGCATTCGATAAAACCGAAGGAATGGAACCAGACGCATTGAAGCATAATAAGCTTTCCAATGGACAGAAGCATAGTCGAAGACAAAGTATTCAAAGACAAAATCAACATTGTCAATCCACTACAATTCCCAAACTGTTCAGAAACTACACGAGAAAAATTGTCTTGCCATAAGAAAAAATTTTCGAGCTTTTGAAGCGAACCAATCTGTATAGGAATCGAACCAGATAAACAATTCTCATACAAATACAAGTTCGCAAGGTCAATACAGTTCCCTAATGAAGAAGGTATTTCACCAGTAAACATAGCAGTGTAAATCAACAATATGACAGGTTTGTTGAGCCTACCTAAACATGCAAGTAAAAAACCCGAAACTCGAGTATCCGAAAGGCCTAAAACTGGCAAATTACTACAGTTTCCAAGCTCATCAAATATTCCTAATATTAATCACAGTTAAGGACCGACAAAACCTGATTAAAACATACCATGCACCCTAATGAACCACCAAAAACAGTGAGAGTAGCAACTTTGTATCTAAGCAAGAAACGAAGGATGATATATTCATCTCAAACATGATGCAAACGAAGAACAATGTACTAACATCTAACACACCAAAAACTATAAAAAAGAATGAGTAAGCAATCAGGCATTAAACAAACATGCAACCTCATAAACACCAAAGAACACATCAAAACACATTTACATCCTAATTAATCATCAAAACCACGAACACCGTGAAATGAAAAAGAAAGCGAAAGTATAGAAAGGACCAAAACTACCTACAAACAAAGGTTCGTTCATTGCAATGGCGAAACGAATACTGACGCATCGAAGCCGCAACAACAACGAGAATCGACAAAAATAAAAACCCGGAATCAAAATAGCGACCACGAGCACAGGAGGAAATAAATAACCCACCGCACACAACAAAGAGTAATGGCGAAAATGTTTTTAATTTACCATGAAAACTATTTATAGAAGAAGAAACCCAGCGGTGGTGGAACAGTGACATCAACGCGACCGACCGATGGGGACGAAGGCAACAATTTGTCCACTACAATATATGATATTAAACGTTAAATGCGTTTTGCGAAAAACATGTGGGAAAAAGTTTTGGTCGTACCAAGCTATGCACATTTAATATGCATACTTATATATATATATATATATATATATATATATATATATATATATATATATACTTTTATGCACTTATATATATCTATGTATATGTATAGTATATTTTCCTTTTCCGTTTTTATGAGTAGCTAAACTTATCATAGCCAAATCATGTAAAATTTGGTGAAATCAACCTTTGGAAGATAAAATTGGGAGTGTGTTGTGCTTTTTATTGTTGAATCTCACATATTTCACGTCTTAGAACTTGTTATAACGGTTTGGGCTAGATTAGCTACCTAGGTCAAAAATCACACACATCATTCTTGAGAGTTGTTCGAGAGAGTGGTGTGGGAAAAATGGTTCTAAGATCGGGAGGTAAAACATACCGGGGTTTTAGGTCGTGAATTCAGGCCCGCGCTCATTGGTGTTTTATTATCAACATAGTAACTTGAATGTGGTAGTCTAGATTAGTGTAGTTTAGTATTAGACCCCCGGGTTGAACTATGAAGTGCCGGGTGGTTCTTGAGCCAACGATGACAAGTTGTTTCACGGAGTCTTCGGATAGACCATGGATTAGGTAAAGCTTGGTTTCTTTGCTTTGACACATTCTCGTTAAGATGTTTGGTGTAATGCGTTGATGAGTATGAATCGGTAGTAACTACGACCGAGTGATTTGGACTTGTTTCCGTAATGAGGAGTTATATCAAGCGTCTCACGACACTTAATCATGTTAGGATAATCGGTTTTCTAAAAGAGAATTAATTAACCTCACATAGGATGTTAAAGGAGAGTTGTTCGAGATCTTAACATCGAGAATTAGAGCACGCACCCGTGAGATTGAATGTGAGAGTTCGTTTGTTATAATGCACACTCCCGGTTTTGTCTATCCTTAGGGTTGAAATTAGCTACTTTGATCATGGTTCGGCTATGTCTTTTAACCTATCTTTAAAATCTAGTAGTTTAACTTTCTTTCTCTCTTTAGACTTGATATAACACTAAAAATTATTTTAGTGTCGTGTAGTAACAAACCTTCCAAAAACTTGATCGCCTAGACTAAGACACACATTCACTTTGGTACTTACAAACACTTGTCCCTTGGGATCGACCACGTTCTCCTGTAGCTATTCTAACAATCTGGCCCGGTCCACTGCCGGTTAGAGAGTTAGTTTACCCACGGTTTTCGAGTCTTTATAAATATATTTTCGAGGGGTAAATTTTAGCTCATCAATGATCGCGTGTAAGTCACTAACGTCGATATTACTAGCAAAAATACTAGGTACATCGCAGTATAGTAAATGCGAGTCAAGGTCGATCCCACAGAGACAATGCAACTTATACATATAAACGATTCTAACCTAATTAAAAAGCAACATATAAGCGGTCATTGACCAACAATAACATAAAAGAAAACAAACATGGTATACCTCTCCCTCTCCTCACCGATCTACTAACTTGGATTATTTAATCGTTATGTTTACTTCCCCACATAATTTCCTTAGATTAATCACGAGCTTTTAATGATTATTATCATATTTATCAGCTACGGGTGCAATTCCTAACCCTATCTACTCCGACAATGGCAGTAGACAATCTATACGCAAGTTACCCTCCTTAATTGGTCCGTAATAGCCCATACGCATAAAGAACTAGAACTGCCGATATTGAGCGTTACCTCATATCGCTAACCCGCCTAGACAGTTGTCGACATTGACCAGCACGTTCCTAGGGTCCATCAAGACTATATCCAAATTAAGACTTCACTTGCGGTCCTTCATGTTAATTTATGAATTACGAATACTAGATTGGCCAGACCTATTACTCGTTTTAATTATTACTGCCGATCAACGTAGCTGTAGTGAATCCCAGTTTAGGTTTTCTAAAATATGCCTCGATAAACTGGTGTAGGCCGCCGGTTTACCGGGGGCGGCTTTTCCTAAATTCTGGATCTAAATTGCTCAGTACGATTAAAATAAGTGAATTATGGGGTTGTTAAACATGCAGATTAACTAAAACACATAAATACGAACATATCTACCATACTGAAGATAATAAAGGAATGTTCAAAACTTCATACCTTCAACAATGGAGATCTAGCTCGATCTACTCAAGCTAGAGATGATGGAAGAAGGGAGGAAACCAAAAGCAACTCTCCAAAGCTCAAGAAAACTTTATTGCATAATAATATATTTTGTATTTGTAATACTAATCAAAAGTTATTATAACTTATGAATCATATGAAGAACTCTATTAATGCGGCCTTATATAGATAAAATGACCGACTTAAGACTCTCTAAAACCCTAACCGACTTAGACAATGCGGCAGAATAAATTTCGTGTTGAATAAGTCACCGGTTTACCGGGCCTAACCCTCGGGTTACCGGGCCTTCTATTCTTCTTTTTCTTCAACAGGCTTCTTCTTGGACTTCAATCACTCAGCCCAATGCATTCTTTTTTTCCAGATCCGTTCTCCATAGCTCCAGAATTGGCACATCCTATAAAATACACAAAACGAGACAAAACAGTACCAAAACATCGGGAAAATAGCGTAGATGCAGAATTACGATCCTGGAAACACTCACATAGCAATTAACACATATTCTAAGCAATAACGAGCCTATCTATCCTCTCTTGAGCAGAATTCAGGGTGAATATAGGTATAAATATTGGCACTATTTAGAGTGTCATCAACTAAATAACACTCTGAGCAATACACAAGTTAATTAAAAACAACTATGCCTTACTAAGCCAAGATCAAGATCATGCCACTCATATTCATTAGTAACATATTAAACACAATTCATGTCATGAGCCGATGTGTGTGTGCAATAACTTTCACAACCGCTTAGAAATGCAGACAATCTCACATTACGTCAACATGTAGTCGAACTAACCAGTCTCGAACATGTATTTGTTAAATTAATTGAGCTGGCAAGGCGGATGGAGAACCGAGCATATTTTACTCTTAGGCTCATGTTTATCGGTCTATGCAAAAGTCGTGCGTCTTACGCTTCATCGACTAAGATATTGCCAAAAAGATTATAAATGTATATATTTCAATGTACTTCTCTTGCTTGGCGGGTAATCTCTCATTGATTTAAATATCCTCACGGCCCCACTCATGATAAACTACCGAATCCAAAATTCCATTGCCTTTCTAAGCGTTGGTGAAACATGATTCGTGATAAAGCCAGGGTCAACTCTAGTCAAAGCAATATGCTATCGACTACACACTAAGGGAAGTGAGTTATACGTGCTTAAAATGGTGGCTCATAACATAACATACGCTTAATATGCCACTACTTCAGAAGTGGACACTTTCTCTTACTCGTGCAAGGTAAAACAAAGATGAAGTTAATTAACTCAAAAAGATCAAAGATATCATAATTTTTCGAAATTCTGTCGAAAGGAATCAAAGTCTAAGTGGTGAATCGTGCATCAAAGAGAATCAAGACAATCACGCAATTCATGGAATATAATGCTAAAAAGCTAAGTGACGTTCCTCTACCCCCCCCCCACTTAATCGAAACATTGTCCCCAATGCGTAAGATGGGAAATAAAAAACGATAAGGAACTTAGCTTCGGTTAAGGGTGGAACCAAAGAAGAAACGGATCATCGGATAAATCAGCGGGCTCATGTAAGTAGTCCACGAAGAATCTATGCTAAATATCTCAAGAAAACCAAGAAGAATAGTGGTGACAAGAAACTGTATAATAAAAATACGGCAGTAAAAGAGAAAATAATATACTCCAAAACAATTTAAGCCGACAAAATTATCATATAAATTTTATTCTGCTACATCAACGAAGTAGGAAAAGAAAAACAAAAACAAAAAGAAAAACAAGAAAATGGAAAAGTACAATAAAAAGAAATAAAAGCTAGTCCTCATCAGAATCACCCTCCCAGCGACTGCATGCTCAAAACCGGGAGGTGGTGCAGAACTTGTGGCGGCGGCGGCTGAAGATGATGCTTTACAATGTGGGGCAGTTCTAGGTGGTGGGGTAGCAGGCGGAACTCCTAGAAAGTCAATAATCTGATCCATCTTGCGATGCAAACTCGCAATCTCTCGCGAGTGCTCCTCAAACAAGGCTCTCTGAGTCCTCGGTGCTCCAAGTGTCGGAGTACACTCTCTCTCTGCTCTAACCTGTCTCTGAACTTTCAAAACTGACTATGAACTGAGCTATGGCTCAGGGTCTTCCCAATCGTCACTAACAAGCATCTTAACCTCAGCCTCTAGAGCAAACATATCAATCATCGGCTCGTAAGTTAGCAGCTCTCGCTCAGAAGTGGCGACAAGCTCATGAATACGGCTATGCATCAGTAGACCAATGTTGATCGGGGCACCCGTCTCTAGGTAAAACATCAACTCTGCCCTTGAAGTAGTGGCAGAAACCGTGTGCTTCGTCGGAAGAAAGGGTGCACAGACAAATCTATTGACCATCTTCCGGTCCCAAGATAGTTCATTCTCAAGGAAGGTGGTGGGGGCTCCAGCAGGATTACGCTTCCATTGCACCCCTAAGAAATCAACAACCATATCCATCCTCTCGAGATCGGCAATGTTGCTCGAGGATGTGTACTCATCCGGGCCCACCGGTGGATTTCTAACCCCAAAATGCTCGTTGATCCTCTCAATAGAAAAATCAACCTTAACTCCTCAAACCATAGCAAATGTGGCTCCGGGGTTATACGAAACATAAGCATAGAATTCCCTTACCACCGTGGCGTTGAACCTTGCCGGTGCCTCAGTCATGACCAATAAATCATGTGCTTGTAGGGCCTCTGGCAATATCGACCCGCAGTCATCCAAATCTACCCCTCGTTCTCGAGCCACAGGTCTTGTGTTCCAATGGCCTCGGAACGACTCGTAAATAGCTAGAGAATGGAACTGTGCAACCCCGTCGATTAACGGATTGGCATCTCCATACACTATCTGATATCCACTTGGACGAACAGCTGACCGTTGATGCTTAGGACCCATCTTGAATGAGTATAGAACCTGATACAGAAGCTGTTTCTAAAAAACAACCCTCGGTAAACCGGAGGTAGGGTTCGGTTTACCGGCCTGAAATTTTCTGATTTTCTTTCAGGACTAAGCCTCTGATGATAGAAGAAGAAGGATTGCAGCACCTCACCATAGCAAAGAAAGACTACTCTGAGCGACAGATGGGGTTGAAGGAGGTAGTGTTTAGGGTTTGGAAAATGGAAGGAAATTGGTTTGGTTATGGTGGTGTTGGTGGCCGGATTTTAGAAAGGAAGAAGAAATGGAAGAAGTTTGGTAAATGAAAGAGATGAAAATGATAAGAATGATGATATTGGTGATGAAGAGGTGGTTTAAATAGGAAGAATGGAATGAATGTGGATGGTTTAGTGGGATAATGGGTAGAGAAGTTATTAGGGTGAGGGATTTGAGGAGGTGATTGAAGGGATTGAGGTGGAGTTATAGTGGAGTGTGGAAAATGATGAAAATTTTGAAAAGAGGGGAAAATGGTCCGGTTTCTGCTGACTGGCCATATCTGGTGCAACTTGTGTCCTCCATGCGTCTCTAAAAATTCAGCTTTATGAACTGACGTTCAGAAACCTGAAAATCAAGCCTCGGTAACCCGGAGGTTACCCTCGAGATACCGGGGGTATCTTTCCCCAAATTTTGATCTGCCTTTGTTGCACTTCTTACTCATCATTTTTGCTCAATTCTGACCTCAAATTGACTAACCTTTTATTCTTCAATTGTCATTTCCGACTCAAAAGCTAACTTACTTCACTAGAATCCGCAACGAGGTTAAAAAAACCTTTCCACAACCATTCGGTTTCAAGCCTAACACAAGTTTAGAGGGGGGTGAATAAACTTTTCACCAAAAACTTTCCCAAAACTGAAAGTACCCTAAGAACTGAGTTCTTACCAAACTCAAACTGATGCTCAGCTTAGTTTTGTTCCTGTCCCTTAACTTGTGCGGAGTTAAGCTGATTAAGCTGAGTTTAAGTCAAACTGACTTAAGCAACAACTGAGTCAACCGGCAGCGGATAAAAGCAAGCCTTTTGTTCAACAGATGTATTAATAAAAATCTTAACCTTCTATGTATCAGTTTTATGCTGACTCAGTGTTTGCTGAGTGAAATGATGAGATGATTATACAACAATAAAACAAACATAAATGCATAAAGTAAATCAACAAGATTTGTTTATGGAAGTTCCGGGTGGTGTAATCCCGTACGTCTCCCCTTCTCCTGTGGTGTAGGAGGTATCACTAGAATCTTGAGATAATCATTACAAAATCCTAGCACAATGATAGTCCTTCACGACACCTAGTTTCACTTTGTCACACATAATGAAGAAAGGTAAGATTGCTCCTTCACTCTGCTGCACCGATCTTTCGGAGATGGAATGGCTCCTTCACCACTCACCACTAACACAAACACGGTCCACAAATCTGCACTAATACCGTGGCAACCGAGTTGCAACCATATGAGGAAAGGTGGAGTTGCTCTCCTCAAACTATGCACAGCCAACCCTTTTTCACAAAGGTTAGGTTTAGAATTAATCAAGAGATTAATTCAGTGAGCTGTTTGCTTCTTTTGGATCTGGTATTGTAGCTCCAAGATGCCTTCTTTCCCCCTTAATGGGTTATTGGATCTTTCTTTATAATCCTCAAGGCTATTCTGTTGGCTTCCCCTTTTCTAGATATGCAATCTGATTTTTTGGATTTGGATCTTTATATATATGCTTGTAAATATCCTTTTCAGATCCTTCTCTCTTTTTTAAGTGATTCTCTTGAGTATTTATAGGGGCGATGTAACGGTCACTAGCTCTTGTAGCCGTTACATTTGTTGTTTAGCCAACGTTCATATGTACGACCTTTTGTCGTATTGTCAATTCAAATTCAACAAGGCCTTAACTCAGTTTTCTACACTTCTTCAAAACTGAGTACCTCATATATTTGACATCCGACTATAATTGACTAAGTCAGAGTACACCATTCAGTTTCTTCTTTTCCTAGTAACAGATAATCTTTGTCCTTAAGATTATTCAGCTTTACATGATCTATAGTTCAGTTTCAGGTCACCACAGACTTGCCTGAATCTTGACTTATAGTCATGACTAAATCAGCTACTAACTGAGTTTGCCACCTCAGTTCTTCAGTCTTCGATAACTGAGTCTGTGTCCCTCAGTTCTTCAGTCTTCTAGATGAGCCGACTGAGTCTGTGTCCCTCAGCGAGCTTATCTTCTTCAGTTTTCTCATAACTGAGTCTGAACCCTCAGTTCTTCATATGTATACTCAGTTTGCTTGTTGTGACTCAGCTGTTTGCCTAGTTCCTATCTATTACAATGCTTGTCTGAAACAACCTATACAAGGTTCAGACTCTAGATAGAACTTATACATTTTCTCTAGACCATTTCATGCTTCTTCTTCCATTTTGCACTATAACAGTTAGTTATGACTTCATCATCATTGGTTGTAAGTGATCTTACTAATTACGTGACGAATCATCATCAAAACACAGATATTATTTCCAACACTAAGTTTGTGGTAGGATGAAAAAAAGCTCGTCCCTTCATCTGGCTACTTTTATTCAATCCTAAACTACCTAAGGTTTTGAAGAGATAGTTCTGAGTTTATAGTCGCCAGCTCGACTTTCTTCAGATCTCTGATCAATAAAGGGTTGGAGCCTTAACTCGCCACACATTCGCTCCAGAGGCTTGCACTTTCAAAGAACCTTTTTGAGCTCTCTTCCTAGCACGCCTCTCTCTTAGCTTGTGTGCTAGGTTTGCCTCTGCGTCGAGATTTAGACTTTAAGCTCAAGGACTCCGTGTTTTCCACTTTTAGCTCGACTCGTTCACTACGCAACACGGAAGGACTGGCTTCCGTGAGCATCCTATCGTGGTCTTTATCTTCTTTCTCTCTCAGCATTAATCTCATAAACTCTTGCTCAACGGTTTCTATGACAACCCCTCTATTCTTATGCCCCTTGATTTCTAAGATCTCCACCTTCCCTGAAGCATACATCATCTTACAACTCTCCGGTCGGTTTTTTAGGGGTTCTAAAATCCTAAAAGATACAGCATCATTATTCATCCTTAGAGTGATCTCCCCCTTATCAAAATCCAAAACCGCCCTGCTCATTGCTAAGAAAGGTCGTCCTAAGAGAACTCGGGCACTAGGATCTTTAGGTACATCTATGACCGTGAAGTCAATAAGATACGTGAACCCTCCTGCCTTAATTGTACATTTCTTAAGCAACCAGCAGGCATGTCTCTGGTTCTATCTATGAAGGTCATGGTCCTAGTTTGATTTATCACGACCAGAAGTTTGATCTTTTGACAGAGGGAAAAAGGAAGAATATTGCAAATCGAGCCAGAGTGGCAGAGACCTAATCCTACGGATATTCCATTAAAAGAAATTGGGAGTCTGAACGTGCCAGGGTCTCCTAACTTCACCACGGTGTCTGAGTCTGTGTAATTCTTAGGCTCAAAAAACATTGTGTCAGGATCCTCTTCAGGATCATCAGAATCATAATCTGAAGATGATATATCAATTAATTCACAAGGAAACTCACCCGGACGATACGTGATGTACTCCTTCAGGTCATCTTTAGGCTCTTGCTTGATTGCTTTCTCCTCTTTCTCCAACCGTTTCTTTATAGTCTTATAATGATCCCGTCCTTCAGTTCCGGGATACATGGAAATTGGTGTGATGTTCAAGATTGTTCTAGGCATATTGTTTGACTTGTGTGTGCTTTTTCAACTCTGAATCGATCAAATTTCTGAAATGTTCTGATCAATCTGCAAAAAGACAAAATAAAACAAAGAAAAGGTTAGCAACTTCCGCTTCAGCTGGGTGTGATCCCAATTGTTGCGGACCTACTAACTAAAATCACAGAGAATAACAGGAACTGCTCATAAATCGATTTTCCAGGCCTTGGTAACTCGGAGGTTACCTTCGGGATACCGGCCCTGAATTTTCTAATTCTGGCAGTTTAACATGTGCAGGATAGATACAGAATGACTCAAGACTCAAAATAAAATAAAATAAACTAAAAATGACTTCTTAATTAGAATTAAAACATTTATATTTAAAAATTGGCCATTGTCCAAAAATCTTGATCGCGTGTAAGTCACTAACGTCGATATTACTAGCAAGAATACTAGGTACATCGCAGTATAGTAAATGCGAGTCAAGGTCGATCCCACAGAGACAATGCAACTTATACATATAAACGATTCTAACATAATTGAGAAGCAACATATAGGCGGTCAATGACCAACAATAACATAAAAGAAAACAAACATGGTATACCTCTCCCTCTCCTCACCGATCTACTAACTTGGATTAGTTAATCGTTATGTTTACTTCCCCACATAATTTCCTTAGATTAATCGCAAGCTTTTAATGATTATTATCATCTTTATCAGCTACGGGTGCAATTCCTAACTCTATCTACTCCGACAATGGCAGTAGACAATCTATACGCAAGCTACCCTCCTTAATTGGTCCGTAATAGCCCATACGCATAAAGAACTAGAACTGCCGATATTGAGCGTTACCTCATACCGCTAACCCGCCTAGACAGCTGTCGTCATTGACCAGCATGTTCCTAGGGTCCATCAAGACTATGTCCAAATTAACACTTCATTTGCGTTCCTTCATGTTAATTTATGAATTATGAACACTAGATTGGCCAGACCTATTACTCATTTTAATTATTACTGCCGATCAACGTAGCTGTAGTGAATCCCAGTTTAGGTTTTCTAAAATATGCCTCGGTAAACCGGTATAGACCGCCGGTTTACCGGGGGCGGCTTTTTCCTAAATTCTAGATCTACATTGCTCAGTACGAGTAAATTATGGGGTTGTTAAACATACAGATTAACTAAAACACATAAATACGAACAGATCTACCATATTGAAGATAATAAAGGAACGTGCAAAGCTTCATACCTTCAACAATGGAGATCTAGCTCGATCTACTCAAGCAGAGATGATGGAAGAAGGGAGGAAACCAAAATCAACTCTCCAAAGCTCAAGAAAACTTTATTGCATAATAATATATTTTGTATTTGTAATACTAATCAAAAGTTATTATAACTTATGAATCATATGAAGAACTCTGTTAATGCGGCCTTATATAGATACAATGACCAACTTAAGACTCTCTAAAATCCTAACCGACTTAGACAATGCACCAGAATAAATTTCGTGTTGAATAAGTCACCGGTTTACTGGGCCTAACCCTCGGGTTACCGGGCCTTCTATTCTTCTTTTTCTTCAGCAGGCTTCTTCTTGGACTTTAATCACTCAGCCCAATGCATTCCTTTTGGTCTAGATCCGTTCTCCAATGCTCCAGAATTGGCACATCCTATAAAATACACAAAACGAGACAATACAGTACCAAAACATCGGGAAAATAGCGTTGATGCAGAATTACGATCCTGGAAACACTCACATAGCAATTAACACTTATTCTAAGAAATAACGAGCCTATCTATCCTCTCTTGAGCAGAATTTAGGGTGAATATATGTATAACTATTGGTACTATTTAGAGTGTCATCATGATCCAACCAAAAGTCACACTTTGAGAACTTAGAATACAACTAGTTCTTCCTCAAAGTATCCAACACTATCCTCAGGTGTTCTTCATGTTCTTTCTCATACTTAGAGTATACTAGGATGTCATCTATGAAAACTACACAAACTTGTCCAAGTATGGCATGAAAATACGTTGCATTAAATCCATAATTGCAGATAGAGCATTAGTGAGTCCGAATGGCATGACCAAGAACTCATAATGTACATACCTCATACTGAAAGCCGTCTTCGGTATCCCCGCTACCTTGATCTTCAACTGATGATAACTGGACCTAAGATCAATCTTGGAAAACATTCTCTTGCCTTGCAACTGATTAAACAAATCATCAATCCTTGGTAAGGGATACTTATTCTTGATGGTGAGGTTATTCAATGCTCTGTAGTCTATACACATCCTCATGCTACCATCACAAAGAGAACTGGGGCTCCCCAAGACGAAGTACTAGGCTGAATTATTCTCCTCTCAAGCATATACTTAAGTTGAGCTTTCAACTCCTTCAATTCAGCTGGTGCCATTCTATAGGGTGCCTTAACAACTGGTGCCGCTCCGGGTACCAACTTGATCTCAAACTCTATCTCTCTATCCGGCATGTTTCCCGGAAACACTTATGGGTACTCTTTCACTACAAGAGTTTCCTCTAGCTTAGGCTTCACTTGTTCCACATCCACTGCGTACAACAAGTAGCCTTCACAACCCTTTTGACATGCTCTTATCGCCTTAACTGCTGAAATTATCGGATGACACTTCTTACTAGGCTTATATACATTACCTTGATAAGACTTAGCTGATTTCCCGGGTACTTTAAATGTCACTCTCTTTTCTCTACAACCTAGGTGAACATAATTCTCGGATAGCCAATATATTCCAAGAATTACATCGAAATCTGAAAAGTCCAAAACCATAAAGTCACTCTTGTAACGATACGTTCCTACTCACACATCCACTTGAAGCATCAACTTGGCTACCTTAGTCACTTTTCCTAATGGTGTTGTTATTTCCAAGGTGTTTCTTAAGGTTTCCATGGGTAAGTTAAGCTTTTTAGCCATCTTAGTTGACACAAAGGTGTTAGACGCTGCCGTATCAAACAATGTTGTAACTGCTAAGTTGTCTAATATTATTGTACATATGATGTGAATTCATTTATTTAAATACAAATACAACATGATTTAAATCGTGCTATAAACATACTCTAATAAATCAAAATAATCAATAGAGGTACCTGAAATAACATTATCATCTGGTTCAGCCATCTCAGCATCCACTGCAAACACTCGAACTGGGCGACTTGGGCCGCCTTTTCCATTTCCTTGCTTCTAATTACTTGAAGCTCCCTTCGTCGGACAGGTCTTAGCAAAATGTCCCATTTCTCCACAGAGATAACAACCATTTACGTGAACTCGGCACTCACCTGAGTGATTCCTATTGCACTTAGGGCAAAGTGGTGCACCGGTGGGAGGTTTACCTACCACAGGGGCTGTCGCCTTCTTGGCATTTTGTTGCGGTGCTCCTCGGTTATAGCCTTGACTTGCTCTAAAACTTCTCTTGTTCCCAATAACCATGGTGGCCTTTTTCCTGAAGGTCTCAACCTCTAAGGCTTTGTTCAGAGGTTCAGCCATATTCCTTGCCGTGAAACCTAAAATACCATATTGTATCTCATGGGATAATCCTTCATTGTAAAGTTCCATCTTCCTATCTTCAACCTTCAAAAGTTCAGGGTAGAACCTTCCCAACTAGTTGAACTTGTTGGTGTACTGAGATACCGTCAAATGAATACCCTGCTTAAGTTTTAAGAACTGGCTCGCCTTGTCTGCTTGCACTGTTGCTGGAAAACACTCATTGTAAAACATAACCTTAAAGCTTTGCCATCTGTCACTTTCCTTATGCTACTCTTTATGGCATCAATCCAAGCTTCAGCTGCACCCAAAAGAAAACCAACTGCCAACTGGGCCATCTCAGATTCAGGGACATTTATATTCCTGCAAGCATTCTCAAAACTCCTTAACCACTCTTCAGCCTTTAAGTGTTCCACATTCCCAAAGAAGTCTTGAACTATGTTCCTTCTTAGCCTTGTATACCAATCAACTGGTGGTGCTTGCTCAAAAACTGGTCTAACTGGTGGAACTGGTTGGTATCCAAAAAGTATTTCTTGCTGGTAAGGCTGTTGTTGGTAAGGTGGTGGTTGATAGAAACCGTAGGGTGGATAACCAATGCCTTGCTAATGATCAAAATATGGGGAAGGGGGTATAGTAGGTCTAGGAGTGTGACCTACTGGCGGTGGATAAAAGGTCTGGTGTTGCTGATGGTGGAAAACTGGTGGAGAGGGGTGGCTTACCGGTAGAGGGTAGACACTCACTGGTGGAGGGTAAATGTTGATTGCTGGGGGAACGTAGACTAGTGGGATGTCCCCTACTACAATGACACGGATGAGGGCTTCCCCGGGTTCACCATAGATAAAGTTATACCTTGGTTGAGGTCGTGGTGTAGGATCCTGACGTGGTCGCGGTGACAGACTCTGATGAGATAGAGGTGTGAGGGTCGTAGTATGAGGGGGTGGGGTGTAGTTCGGGTGAGGCGAAGGATTTTGCCTCACAAAGCCGCCTCCTACAACTAGCGTCGGACTCTCACGTCGCACTCCTGAAGCTTCTGCACCCGCTCCGGTTCTAGTGAACATCATCCTGCTGATCAAGGAAAACTAGAACATTACTAAAAGATCTAAAGAAAAATTATCTTAAAAGAAAGGAAGCCTAAAATACGCTTCTCTCTGATACCAACTGTAACGCCCCGTTCCCGGATACCGAGTCCTTATCCGGAAAAAAAACATTCGGCATGTATAAATAAAATAAATTCCACTTTATACGTAAGCCTCTACTACGTCGTATCGAGTTAAGCAAACGGAAGCAAAAGACTCGGGTAATATTTTTTTTCAAAT